>MU224600.1:2860717-2876212 GCA_018584345.1 Thuja plicata
AATTCAAATGTAGCAAGTATGTAAATATGAAAGCATGGACTTTAGAAACCATAAACCTCCATGATTTTATGCTTGGAATCCACCTTGAAAGAGTTTTGAGGATGCACAAAGGATCTTGAAGGAAGATTGCACCATCATGTTGGCTAGATCTAGGGTTTGAATGATGAATCTTGAATGATTGAACCAAATCCCTTCAAAGGCTTGAAAGCTTGAATCCTTGATCTTTAATGGAGAAATTGAATGCTTGAGAGGAAGACTTGAACACCTTGAGAGCTTGAAAACATGTAGAACAATGGATGCTTGAACAAAATCTTGGCTAGAGCTTTTTGCACTTGGAAGACTTAGAGAAAATGAGAGGAGAAGGCTTCCTTTTATATGAAATTAGGGCACAATCTTCTAAGGAGGCTGACATAGGAGAATTAAATTCCAATTAGACCCATGCCCCTAGAAGAGGACCTATATTAAATATAATTTAGGAATCCCCGCTTCGGAGCCCGAAATAGCTGACCGGAAAGTGGGAGAGAACTTTTTGCAAAGACCGACATCCGGGAAACTGTGGGATTCTAGGTTTGGGACCCTGGGACAGGGTCGAGGTCAGCCCTATCCTAGGACAGGGCTGAGTTTGACCCTATCCTAGGGAAGGGCCGAGGTCGACCCTATCCTAGGAGGTTGACCCTATCCCTGTATCCTAGAAATAGAGTCCTGCAACCCAGAATGCAGAAATCAGTCCCGAAAGTGGTATAAGGAGGAGCAGATTAGGGGGATGATGCAGAAATGGGGGGATGATGTAATGGAGGTCAAATACATCCCCTAATGAGGGCTAAATGCTCTTAACATGGAAGTGCTTCCATTTTAAGATGATACACGAATATGTAAAGAATGAAACAAAATTTGGGAAAGAATCCAAAAGGTTAGAATATGTTGAAGAGGATATAACTATTGGAGTACTTATGGAAAATTTTAAAAAATTGATTCAACCCTACATTCATCATGCTTTTTTTCAAAGTGGCAAGCACAAAAATTCCAAACACTGAGAGACAATTCCCCACTTGGAATTATTGTATCAGTTGTTGATTCCACAAAAAAATATTCCTTTGTTCATCAAAAGGCAATTCAATCGGAATACTTTTTTTTAGAGCAAATTACTATTATGGTAGATTTGTGTTATCGACATGCACAATTAGATTTGGATGGTATTCGATGCACATTTGAAGCATAGGTCATCAAGAAGGAATATCATTTTTTATATAAGTGGTTATAAAGAGCATGACATTCATTATGTAGAACACTGCTTCAAGATATTTTTTGCAAATTTGAAAGAAAGAGGCATAAAATTTGATAAACATTATGTTTTGTCAGATGGCTGTGCTATACAATTCAAATCATCCAAACCATTTTATGCAGTATGTAGATATCATCGTAATGAAAACATACCACATGTCTAGAATTTCTTTGAGAGTGGACATGGAAAAGGTGAACATGATGGTGTTGGAGCTTGCATCAAATGTGCTCTATGAAAGTATCAAATGAATTATAAGGGAGTTCATATAAAAAAATGCATATGATGTTGTTGAATGGTGTAGGACACATTTTGCACCAAATGAGAATGACACATCATCAAGAATGACTCAAGCGGTACCACATAGAAAATTTTGGGAGATAAAAGGTATGCAAGCATATATGCATGTGTTTAGGTGTGGATAGAAAAATTATGCATGGTTGCAAGAGGATAGAAAAGATGTGGTCTTTGCATTCAATTATGTGTATGAATTGTCAAAATTGGACGTTGAACACTAGGGACTACTCATGCTTTTGTTGTCATTGCATTGCTTAAAATTATGAGGAATGTGTTGATGGGACTTTGTGACTGGTCCGCCAATAGGGTGTAATTTATCACTGGGTATCAAGGTACCAGCCAACTTCGCCTATAAAGGTTGTCCGGGGAATAAATTCTCTGGGCCTTCAAGCACCTGAGAGTTGGGTCTCGACAGTGCCGGAGCTAAGTTGGGAGTGTGACTATTTTGTTCGGGGGGATAGCTGGTTTTTCTTGGCTCGTCTTCTCCAAGGATTTTGGTAGGTCGTGGTTTCCTGCAAGCGCACATTAGTTTACCAAATAAAATTCAAAAGATAGATCAGGTTTAGAAGTATTTATTTTACTTATAGTTATGCTAAACATTCAAAACATCAACCATGCTCTAACATGCTACACTAAATACTAAATGCATACAAAACCATCAGCTCATACATATTCAATAGCAAGGGGAAAAGAAGGTCGTTAATCTACTTAAAACATTAGAGCAAGGGACATCAGGAACATACATCACAAAAGATTGTTAACTCAGATATCCAGACACCAACAACATCATTGCGATAATCCTTCCTTCTTTATTAATGGTTTTCTAGCATCACTGGTGTATACATTAAAGCTCTAAGAGAGAAAGCATCTACTAAGAGCAACTAAGAACTAATGAGCATTGAGCTCTACAACTACAAGAAATGAAATGTTGAAATGCTATTGCTATGGAGTGCAAAATCATCAATTTCTCTGACTCTTGGAATGAGGTCAGACTTATTATTTATACATAAAGATTGCCCTAAAGTTAACCTAACCTAACTTCACACTCAATAATAAAATACAATTTTTGGTGGCTGGTACTACCTGCACCACGTTACAACAACCTCAAGAAGAATAAAGGTCTATTAGATCAGCAGAAGAAGACAAGAAAAGAGGTATGGAAGAATCAACCTCGAGAAGAGAGCCAAAGGAAGAATAGAAGAAATCTATTCCCTGAGGTTCGAGGCTACATGCCTCATCAATGTAAAAGTGGCTCACTGTCTTCGATGCGCCAGGTGTTTAATGCTAGGGTGACGCCTTGGGAAGACCACCTTTCTGAATTATCCTTCGAGATGACATGCCTTGTTGGGGTCACCCACTTTCTGACACCCTTATTAACTACCTGATAATGATCAGTCAGCTCCAGGGAACCTGGACGCAGGTCATCAAAAGAAAGCAAAACTGTGGATCCAGAACTACGGGAGTCGGCACTCAAAGAATAAAGAATAAAAAAATACACCCTACGGGTGAATATCTCTAGAATCCAGAGAACTTTAATGCTCCTTTTTGTTCTTAAATGCCTCCAAAACTTGTCTAATGCCATCTTCATCTATATCCTTAATACTATCCCACTGGCGGCAGATAATTTTTTACTTCTCTTCAACTTCCCCGGCTCCATTTTGGAATTCATCTACTATCTTTACGATGTCATGAGCCCAGAGCATCATCTTAGATAATCTTGACAGCCTTCCTTTGTTGAAATCCCCGGCGGACTGATACAAGGACTCCATCAGCTCATCATACTTGTTGAGGACATAGTCCTCTAGGGTGCACGTCCTGATGGTGAAGGGGTCAACTTGTGACACCCTTACAATAAATGCTTAAAATAGGCCCAGAGGATACTAGGTCATGGTTACTTTCTCTCTTAGGGCATTAACTAGTTTCTTGCATACCTCAATCTTGAGGCCAATTCTAGAGTACTAGGCCCGGAGGGACTCATAAGATTCATCCCCCAAAATTCCTGCCTCTATGATGGCTTCCTCCCCTAAGTTGAAAAGCTTATCCAACCTAGTCTTCCATCCTTTGTATTTTTCTAAGTCTCCCTCCCAAATGGAGGTGAAGGTGTTCACTTGATTCAGGAGATTATTGATTTGGTAAAGATCTGGGAGCGACACAACTAAACACTGCCTCACGGTCGCTATCTGCTCAGCAATCCATTCATCCATGGTCTGAGCCTTGTTCTTCATACCCCTTAATGTATCTATATCACCTTGTGGGAGTGTTGTTTTGGATGTAGAAACTTCCAGAGGAATGGTCGTGATGGGTTGTGCAAGCTTCGTCAAAATCCCAACAAGATTTGCATTCTTTTCTTTCTCCTCCTTGAGCTTCTCGGCTTCCTTTTCATAGTGGACTTCTACCAACTTAGCTACTTCCTTCAGCAGGTCCAATTCACCCTGCTTTCCCCTCTTCCCTAGAGGTATCTCTTTGATTGCATAATATTCGACCTTTGTTGTCGTCGCATCTACCTCTGGGGGAGGTGTTGTGACTACCGCAACTGTGTCTCCCCCTGGCCCAATTTGGAGGGTATGGACTATTCGGGCCCTCTTTGCCTTGTGGGCATTCTGCATTTGTGCTATCATCTCCACCAAGGAGAGATGGGCCTTGGCCGATGTTGGGGCCTTCCTTTTTCTAGAATCCACCAACCATTGTGGTGGTAGGGGTGGCCTCGCTATAAGAGTTTGATCCATTGTTTCCCCTCCGGGGTTCTGTTGTGTTTCCCCAATATTTTGAGTTTCTTCGAGCTCTTTTCCTGTGTCTTCTAGACCACCTACATTATCGACCTTAGTGGTGTCAGTATCGTCTGCCTTGGTGTCCATATCCTTTGCAGCATCGGATTCACTACATGTATTTTCAAGGTTTTGCCCCTCACCTGGCTGCTGTTACTGTTGTTCTTATTCTTCTTCAGCTTCTTTCACCAGAATGTTTTCTAGGGGTGGTGGAAATACATGGCCAAGATTAAGAGTTTGGGCTACAATGATTACCTCATCGAATGTTTCCTTCTTTGGGGGAGGAGGCGGCACTTGGAGCATGGTGGCTGAGTTTACGGTTGCTCTCGTAGGTCTGGTTCTCTCAGCAGATGTCAGTTTCTCATTCTGTATTTTCCCTTCTTCCATGGTGTTGGTCTCTAGAACCTATATCTTTGGGACATTGGAGAGTTTTTCATGTTTTGGCTCCTTTTCCTTTTTGGCCCAGGCTTCCTGCTCTGTGGCAGCCTCTTTTTCAGGTACTTCCACTCCAGCGAGGATTGTTGTTTCTTCTTGGGCGGTGATCTCCTCCACCACTTTCCCTATGTCTCCCTGGAATTTCACCAACTCATGTATCTCAAATACGTCGTCAAAGTCATTTTGTAGAGGGGAAGTCTCCGGGGAGTTTTTGGGTTGGTTGTTTGGCTCCAAAGAGTTTGAGGAAACAATCTGTATTTCAGGGACGCTGGGCATCCCAAGCTCTGGCTCCACCGTCGACTGAGGATCAGTTATTTATTTCTTATTCCTCCTTGTTATCAATGGGGTCTCAACATCCGATGTGGTTGTCCACTCTTCCTCCACTCTGGTCCCTATTACTCAGACCATTAATTCTGCAAGTGAAGGAGAATTGGGAGGGTGGACAAGTTCGGCCATAATAGACAGGGTCGCCAACCGGGTGATTAATCTTTCTTTCATTTGTTGGGATGCTGCCAGAGTTTGCTGCATTTGTTCCACTATGGGAACTATGGATGAGACTTGGGACGGGGTCACCATTTTCCTCTTTCCTCTGTCCTCACCCTGAGAGGAGGCTCTGGCCCCGAAAGTTGAACCCCGCACCAATGGGCCAACTTTACATGTACTTTTTGGACATACCTTTTTAAAGTGTGCATGAATGCACTCAATCACATTGTAGGTAATGTCCTCAATTGTTGGACCCTCTATGGAATCCCAGTTTACCAAAGGGAGGGCCATCTTGTCTACTTCCTTTTCTTTGTATTGCGGGTCCACTGTGGACCCAGTATCTGAAAAGTCATCTGGGAACTTTCAAAGCTTGAGCCTCTTCATCATCCCCATTGTCATCCGGATGAAATACTGGTTTCAAACTTCAAATTCATCATGGCAGTCTTCCCAAAAATCTTCCTTGTGAAACTCATGGGGGTCTGTTACCCGGGGAAGTGCCGCTGCCATCTTGCCTAGCGGATCAAAATTCTTCCGCTGTAGATAGAACTCTACCAGCCCCAAAATTTTAAGTTCACTATCCGCCTCTTTGGCTATAGCTAGGCTGCAAGAGTAGTTCCCACAAGTGATTGGGAAGGGGATGTTTGTCACCTTCTTCACTGTGAAGAGGACATGGAGTTCCAGGATCTTCCTGCAGTACTCTACAAGAATTATTTTATTCCCATAATGTTTGGGTAATAAATAGGGTTTCCTGGAGAAGCCGGTCACCCAAATGTATGTATGATGTTGATATTGGATATAGTAGTGGTCATAAGTTCTGACCAAGTCCATCACTTCTATGGAGAACTGGTATCTTGTGTCTTGAGTAGGTGTGAGGAGGTTGTAGTAAATGAAGGCATCATTTACTCAGCAGAAGCTGAGGAGACTAGCCTCCCATTGAATTTGTGGGAAATAATCCCATGGAGCATTTTGGCCTACGCCAGTTCCGATCACATCTGTTGTAAGTAATCCCTAGGTTGCGAGGTGTTTTTGTGCTAGTGCCCACAAAACATAAGATGTCATGTAGAATTTGGACGACTTGGTGACTTGGAGAAGTTGGGAGTCCACATGATTTCCAATGATAGTGGCCCAATCAAAGTTTTGCCCGCTAGAGGCAATGCCCAACAAGAAATAGTATATCCATGCCAAGAATTACTAGGCATGGGGCTATCTAAAGACCCTGCATAGAGTGATGATCTCCATCTATATGCTCTCTTTAAAATCTTCCTGGGGGATCTCCAGCTTCATCTTCTTGAATTCCTTCCTTGGCACCTTGAGCCAGTTATTATTTAGATATTGTCGAGCCATGTGCTCTAGTTTCTAAAATTATTCTAGGTCCAGAGATCAGGTGATAATGGCCGCATCATCAAATTGGGGAATCCCCAGCCCTGCCTAAAAATTCACGACGTCTAGAGACACCATAGGCATTGGATATCCAGTTGGGACTAGGACGGCGAGTGTGACTGCCCGGACGGTTGTATTATAGTTTTCTACCAAAGTGAGGATGAGCTCCAGAGGTTGCACGGAGCAAGGGAAGAAAGAAACTTTGAGGATCCTAGAGCTAGCCACATTGAGAGCCAATGGATCTCTGGTTGTCCATTGAATAAACATTATCTTTACCAGGGCCTGCATTTCAGCCCACATTATAACACTGGTGTCGGTGATCAACTGAAGTTTAGAGTCAATTTTTGATCCCAAAATGGCATTTCCCTTCAGATACTTCATTTTTAATGGGAGATTTTCCAAGGCCTTCTCAGCCTTCATTCTAACACCTGCCCGAGTGGCAGTAGTAGTGGGGATTTCTGGACTCCCGGGTGGAGATGATGCAGATGCCTCTGACATGGTTGGTGAGTTTAATGCTGGCAACCTGCAAAACAAGATGACCATTAGTATTTATAAAACATTTCATTATTCTGGATGTCGGGGGCATTTACCACCATCATGCATCTGTTCTTAAAAGAATATTAGTTCACTTCAAACCCCGAAAAAGATATACATATTATAAACATGACTAGGAATTTGACCTCTACCCAGGTCTCCGGGGATTCCAACAAAAATGATGAAGATGAAATAGGAACCGAATGAAGACCTGGGACCCGGAGTCCAGAAAATTAATCGTTCCATGATGTATCTAGAGGTTAGTCATACTAGGCTGACGTAGGAGTGTCACATGGTCATGCAATAATGGGAGTAATGGCATTAATGCCAACAACTATTTGAACACGCGCAGAATTGAATGCCACTTGGTCCATTTTTGAATGCTCGCATGGGAAACTTAACCCATCATTAAGACTGACTTGACAAAGGAGAGAGAAAGCCACCATGGCTCAAACCAGTGAGGTGCCAAGTTTGAACCAGGCAGAAGTCTCTCTCGGACGAGCTCTAGATTTAGAGATTTTGTTGCATGGAGCACAACGAGCTCACCACTAGGCAAAGTGGGATATACAGGAAATGTACAGATGGAGCTGAAGCGCATACGAGGGCCAAAGCACAACTTGCAGACTAGCCAAAAATGGGCATATATATAGACATATACAAAAGAATACATAATGTACAAAATATACATAATATATAGAGATATTTACACTAAACTACAACTGCACAGAGGGCGGACAATCCTCTGGCAGAGCCAACCCACCAATGAGAGGCGACAGAAAGTAAAACTAGAGATGAAAAATGAAAACAAAACCAAAAACAAAATGAGAACAAAGCAGGAAAACCAGAGAATGGAAAGAGAGCCGAAAGGCCTTCCTAAAAACACGGTGAATGCGAGAAGGACGAGCATGGGAGGCACTCTACAACAAGTTAACCTTTGAGAAACCACGAACAAGCACTGCAAATTACTGTTAATTAATGACTAAGCATAGGGAGAAAAACATTGTTTAAATTGCCTTAATCACCTTTAAATCACTCTAATTGCTCTGAGTGTTTGATCGCGGTAAATGTGAAAATGATAGGTAACTTCCATTTATACCCTTAGGGTAAAAATGTGTCACATTTCTTCTGCAAACTCCAGAAAAAGCAAACCTCTGGACTCTAGGCCCGGGGATTCCATACAACCATACCCTCTAACGAAAGAAGACATGATGGTAGAGAATCCCAGAGTCCAGGATCCGGATGACCCAAAAAGAACAAACAAACTCCCGGACTGGGTCCCGGAGACAAAAGAAGACATGAAACAAAAGAAAAGAAACCCCCGCAAAATCAAAGCCCAGAGGGAAACAAATGAATCAAAAGAAACCAAAGGAAAGAGCAAAAGTGAAAAGGGGGACCCAACATTTTTTCTACAAAATGTAGGGACGGGTATGCAGGGCATAACAAATGGAGACTATCTGGGACAAATGTCTTGGTGCATTTGAGAACCTCAGAATCTTTGGTGAGCCAAATTAGAAGTAATCTTTACCTGAAGCATTCTACTTGCGAAGTGCGAGGTGTATGAGAAAATCCAGCCCATCAATGATTCAATCCTTTGGTCTTTCGTCAGTTATGAAGTGTGTGCTTTGAAAGAAAAACAAGTCAATGACCTCTGAGAGAATTAGAGAGGAAGCACTGAGTAAATGAAAATTAAAGTCATCATATCTTGCATGTTTCCCCTGGATACCAGAATTCTCCATTCTTTAGTTCTTTTCCTTTTATTTTCTTTCTAGATGGGAAGGTGGTACTTCTTTCATCGTTAACCTTAAACTTAGCTAATTTTAGCAGTGGTACTTCTTTCACCTTTCCATCTATTTTAAATTTCTGAATAGGAGAGAATGTTCTGGACCCAGGATATTTTAATGATTTTCAAACTTGGCCAATCAACCAGTGCAACTGATATGCCCTCAAGATGTCTGATTACTTGCTTCTTGCATTTATTTTAACTGATTTCCAGACTTCTGGGAGATGCATCTGATGCAGATTGCTCATAACCTCTTACCATACTTACAAAATAACTCTAGAGTGCAGACTAATCCAACCATGCTAATAATAGATTTTGAATTCACCAAAATACATAAGATGCCATTCTAGAGACTAGATGTTATGTGAAGCATACCTGTCTACAAGAAGAAGACAACACACTAGGAACCCAAAAAACAAAAGTAAAGAAGAAAGGAAACCAAAAAAAAGGAAAAAGGGGCGGTCCCGGAGGACGGTCGACAACTATTTACAAGGATAAGGATACTCCAAATGGAGCACCGGGAAAGATATTTACAAGCAAGAACTTTACATATAGTACAAATTCAGACAAACTCACCACCAACCTTATTCAAAATAATGCTTGAGAAACTTCCCATTGACAGGAAATGGGACAACTTCTCTAGTCATAGTGTTGAGGTGATAAGTATTTTCCCCACAAATCTCAGATATTAGGTATGGTCTGAGCCAAATCTGTTGAAACTTAGTGTGCTTTCCTTTCTTTTCCTGGGCCTTGTCCCACAAGAGAACCAAGCTCAAAATCTAAAAGGCCTTATATTGGGCTCTTCGGTCAAACCATCATTTTACTACTGCTTGATGATGTGTGAAATGTTCAAGGGCTACATCTCTTTGTTCCTCCATTTGTACCAGGATCAAAAGCTGAACTTCCATAATGTTATCCCAGTCATTGAATTCCTGCATAAATTGTAAAACTGGGATTTGTAAGTTGATGGGGAATATTGGATTCTGGCCATAAACCAGATGGAATGGGGAAGTCCCCAAGGCTGCCTTTATTATGATGTGATCTGCCCAGAGGGCAAACCTAAGATTTTGATGCCAGTCGTAGGGGTTCTGTTCTAACAGATGTTTTATCACTTCCAGTAGATTTTTGTTTGTAGACTCCGCCACACCATTACCCTGGGGGGTAGTAGTTGCTAGAGAAATTTAGGGTGATCTTTATTTCATAGGTCCATTCGAGTAATTATGTCAAATAAAATGCCAGACCATTGTCACACACTATAGTAAATGGCATTCCAAATCTTGTGACTATGTTTTCTTCGAGGAATTTGATTACTACATCTGTCATGTTGTTTTTGAAACGAATCTCTTCAGACCACTGGGTGCAATAATCAGTAGCAGTCAAAATGTATCGATGGTTGGCAGACGAGTTGGGGTTGATTTCCCTGATAAATTCAAATGCCCATTGGGCGAAGGGTCTAGCTTCGAAGACTGGCTGCAAAGGCATGGCTGGGTTCCACTCATGATGTGTTGTTGTTTGGCAAGTATGGCATCTTGTGTAGACATCTTTGAAGATACAGGGCCAATAGTATCTAGCCTGGAGGATCTGATGAGCAGTGGCATCATCTGAGCCATGCCCGGTTCCAAACTACCCATGAAATTTTTCAATTATTTTTGCAGCCTGAACCCTGTCTATGCACCGGAGGTACACTCCCTCGTAATTCCTACAAAAAAGCGTGCCATTTTTTTATCATGAAGTGTGCACTTTTCAGTCGCAAGGCACGATGCTTGTTTGGGGGTAGCCCCTCTAGGAATTTTTTATTCAATAATAAGTATACTAGGTCAGTATACCACAGATCTTGAGTGATGGACTCCACTATATAAGTTTGGCATTCTATGTTGGGAGTTCCTTCTGCCATCGCTCTACATAGTCCCTGGCCTTAGACTATCTTCATGGGTTGCGTTTCCAAATCTATGCTCTTTGAGGATTTCCATCCATTTCCCCTGTCATTCACCCAATTCACTCTGCAGAAGCAGAGACTTCACAGCCTGGTCCTGGATGATAGCGTGCACTTTGTTCCGGAGAATATAATGCAGGAATTTATTCACGACACGGACAAGAGAAAAGGCCTACTTTTCCAATGGCAAATACCAGACCTCAGCATTCTTGAATGGGGAGCTCATGAAATCTATTGGTCATTCTTCCCCTTTGACCTTCTGGGTCAAAAATTTCACGACAGAATGTGGCAAAGAAAAAGGAGTATATGTGGAAAGGGAGGGAATAGTCCGGACTAGCCAAAATTGGTGCCTCCACAATAATTTTCTTAATTTGGGTGAATGCCCGCTTTGGTTTAGGACTCCACTCAGTCTTTGTATCTTTCTTCATCATTTCATTGAGTGGCTTTACTATCTCAGTGAATCCAGTGATGAACCGCCAAACAAAGTTTATCTTTCCAAAGAAATATCTCATTTCTTTCTTGCTGCTGGACATTTGTAGGTTCAGCAAGGCTTCAACTCTCTCAGGGTCAATGGATATACCCTTCTCGGAGATGATATGCCCAAGCATCTTCCCTTCAATGACCCCAAATATACATTTTGTAGGGTTAAGGGATATTCCATACCGGCAACATCTCTCACAAATTTGGGCGAGGTGGGCGGAGTGATCACGACTGTTCCAAGAAAAGACAGTTAAATCATCCATGTAGATGATTATACACCAGTTTACTAGGCCTTTGAATGCAATGTCCATATCCTTTTGAAATGTGGCCTTTGTGTTGATCAGGCCGAAGGGCATCCTCCAATATGCAAATGTTGCCCACTTGGTGGTGAACGTTGTTTTGTCTCTATCTTCGTACTTAACCATGACCTAGTTATACCCAGAGTAACCATCCAAGAAAGACATCATTTGGGAACCATTCACAATTTTCAGTACCTCATCCAACGAGGGGAGAGGGTAGTTATCTTTCTTAGATTCCTTGTTCAAATTGAGAAAATCCACACAAAGGCAGATTTCACCGCTTTTCTTTCTCACAGGGATGAGATTGGCAACCCAAGTAGTGTGTCAGATAGGGAAGATAATTTGGGCTGATAGTAGTTTCTAAACCTCTTGATGGATTAGAGGCTTGATCAGTGGGTTTACCGGTCTTTGATTTTTCCAGAAGGGCTTAGCATCAGGTTTTAGTGTGATGGTATGGGTCATGATGGATATGTCATAGGTTTTCAAATCCTTATACCCCCACGTAATTACATCAATGTATTCTCAGAGAACCGTGAGAATATTCTCCTTCTCCTTGGGGGAGCAGGATGTGCCAATGTGTACCAATTTTTCTTCACTAGCCTGGCCGATGTTCACTTTTTTGAATTTTCCTCCTTCTGAGGAGGATGATATCTTTTCCTGGCCCCAAGGGTCCATGTCAAAGATACATTGTAGTGCTACCATCCCCTTAGGGATGGTGTTGGTTGGTAAGTCTATGATCCAATCATCTTCATCACCCTGCCCAGTATCTTTGTGGTCTCTTTCCTCCACTATCTGATCCTCGAAGATGCCAACATTAGCCATGAAGGATAGAATGTTTTGATCATCCTCAAAGACCTAAAAGTGGGTGACATTATCTAGAATAGACGGGGTGGGGACCATCTCAAAGGAGAACTTCTAGAGCTGGGAGCCAGCCATTGGCTCAGGGTGCTGGCGGATATAGCAAGGGCATCTAGAACATAGTTTCATTTCCGGGGGATGAGTTCGATGTTGAAGGAATCAAAATATTCAATGAGGCTCCATGCTTGGTTTTGGTATGTGGCCAGCCTTTTATTGTGACAAGTGTATTGGCTTTGGACCTGCTTAATGATCAACTCTAAATCACCCAGTGCTCGGAGGCAGGTGATTCCTTTTCTTAGCGCAAATAGGAGTCCTAGGACCAAAGCCTCATATGCTGTAACATTGTTCATGTAGTTGAACTGTAGCTTATAAGACATGAGGAAGGATTTCCCTCGCGGGTCGATCAGTTCCACTCTGACTCCACATCCTTGTTTAGACCGGGACCCATCAAACTTCAAGGTCCACAAGTCATTGTTCATTTTCTAGGGCTGGGAAGGCAAAGTGGCATTTGGATTATTTTTGGGGAGGTTGGGAGGAGTTTCCTATAGCTCTGATGGCTCATGGGTGAGGTTTTCCTTTGGAGAGATTTTTGATTGGGATTCCTGGACAAGTGGTGCCTTAGGGGCACCGTCAGATAAAATAATTGGTCCCGGGCAATCAGCTTTGTGTTCTTTCTACCAAAGGGCATTGATGTGTCGGGTAGTAGCGGTGCGGCAAGGTTCACACTCTAGCTCAGAATGTTTTTTATAATGCACTCAGCACCAAGTGTCAGACAAGAGTGTAGCGAGAGTGGCTACGATACCCTGAGAGTTAACCCAACCCTCAAATTTTCATCCAGGTCCTGTATTCTCTAAGAAACTATGGGATCTTCCCCGGGGGTAAAATCAAATGTTAGGATCTCTGGGGGTCTGTACTGTTAGAAACACTGAGAGGGGGGGTGAATCATTGTTTGTCTATTTATTACTTTTCAGTAACTTAAACATAAATCAAACATACATTCAATGAAGCTTAACATAAGAACTCATAACACATGATATGATTACGGGAAAACCTTGATCAGAGGAAAACCCTGGTGGGAATTAGTACCCACAAATATTGTACTAGTCTAATGAACCTGTTAAAGATCCTTTGCCCTGTTAGAAGCAGTCTTTACAATATGAGTACAATGACCTGGTTAAAGGTCTAACCCTGTTAGGAGTCTTTTACAAAACCCTATTAAAGGTATATGGCTCACTACCTGGGCTCATTTCCCAATAAGATGAAGGCTACAACCTTCTGATAGTTGATATACACTATATCAAAAGTGAATTGTTGTGGTGACACTGTTGTCTGATCAGTTCTATGTATGCGCTGATGCTCTTACTCTCTTAAAGAGATTTATCACACACTGAATTCACCACACTACTCTTCTATATCTTTCTCATACATATAATTTGACACTTGTAACATATCTTTATATTACATACTTATATGTTCATACCCGAATAGGCACGACCCAAAACAAGACTTATGGTCTGCCCTAAAACATAATACACAATGCTTTCAAGCAAGTCAGCTTAAGTGTGTTTACAAAAATACTAAAGACATTATTACAAATATATAATCAAAGGTGCTTGGCCGTTACACAACAAAATAATTCACGCTAATCAAAACACTAGTCAGCTTCCATGCTTTGTCTTTTGGACTGCTAGTGTACTGATCTGTCTGTAACTTCTCCATACTATCATGTCATACTATGCATGTCTAGACTTAGCATTTACACATGTCATTGAACATATATCTAAATGCGCATACTCTAATTCGATCTCTCACATGTGCACTGATGTGTTGATCGATGTATATCTCTGTCTACCCTATTTCCATACTTAGCCATTTTATCTTCTAAGTTATGTTTGACAAAAACTTAGTATGACTTTGTTTCCATGATGACAACACAAAATAAGTCATGCATCCTCTAGAAGTCAACTTGCCAACAATCTCCCCCTTTGTCATTTATGGCAACAAAGGAATGTGGCCAAGTTTCTCAAAATGACTTAATCACAAAAAGTGTCTATCATATACATATATTGTTCCCATATATACACATTCTATATTACTCCCCCTTTGACATTAATGACAAAGGTGTACAAAAAATTGTGAGTCTCAAGATACTTACTCCATGTGGACATCACGGTACACAATCTGAAGAGATTGGATCTCTTTCTGCCAGAATACTTTCATTGCATCAACTGTCTAAAGATGCGTGAATAAGGCATATGTCAGTTTCTCCATCTTTATCAAATCCATGCAAGGACCTTGATCATATGTCACAATGGTGGCATCAATCTATTTGATGTTCTCATTTACAATTGCTAAAGAGGGCGCAAATGCATTTCTCAATTGAGTTTGTCTAACTCTTATCTTGCTGATCTCCAACTTAGCCTTTTCAATTTTGTCCAACTGACCTTGATAGACATTGTTACATCTGTTCATGTCTTGGGTAGATGTCTCAACTAATTTTCTGATAGTGTCCACCATGATCTCAACCTCTTCTATCTTCTTGATATGTTCAGAGGTGAACTTCACTCTGTCCATGCAGTTTTCTATAACCTTCTTTCCCTTAGCTGCCAATTATTTCAATATGGATTGCCCAATCTTTAAAGATTTTAAATCCAAGGTAAAAATCTTTACTAATTCATTCAATCTCTCCTTTTTATATTCATTTTCTGCAATTCTAGTAGTAGAGTCTACTAGATCTGTAAAGTGTGCTTTGAAGCTTGTTAGAATACTGTCAACATCTTCAACTGACTGAATCTTGGCTACTTTCTTATCTACAGGTACTAAATCATTCAGAATATTAACTGATTCCAAGAAAAGAGGGTTCCTCATAACCTATTTTTCTTTTGCCTTTTCCATAGCTAGCACATTGATCTTCATTAAGTCCTCTTCTCCCCATGCATCTAGACTTGCTGAATCAGGAGTTAACCTTGACA
>MU224600.1:2876262-2897416 GCA_018584345.1 Thuja plicata
GGAGTTAACCTTGACAACAATGAAGTAGATGGTAAAGTGGATGGAGTGAATATAGTGTTTTGACTGGTATCCATGCATTCACTCTTTACTGGTTTCTCCTTGATTGGTGTCTCATTATCTTGAGTGTCTTTTTCTTGATTCAAGTCTATTGGATCATTGGAGGGAACTTCATCTTGTTGTACAGATGTATCATTAGTGCATATCTCTTCAGTGCTTACAAATGCTTTATCAACTTTGTCCATGTCTTTGTCAGATGTTGTCATGGATATCTTGATATTATCAACCATTATAGTATCTTCTGAGTCTTTTTCTTTGTGAGAAGTTATTGTCACTGAGGGTGTTGAAACCTGTGGACCTATCATAGGTGATATCTGAATCACTAGTTTTGTAACCTCTTTGGGAGGAGCTAGAGTTACTTTAGTTGTAGGCATCATTGATGGATACATGTGTCTATCCATAAACACTTGTGCAAATGCCTTTTCAGATTCTTTTCCTATCTACTCATACTCTTTGTTCATAATCTATAGAGTTCTTGTCTTAGTTCTGAGATGAGGCTTCACCAGATCTAATAGAATTGTCTTCTCATCATGTGAGCACATAGGGAGAAGATTATCCAATGTTTCTTCTCTTATCCTCATGTCTTCCTCAATTGAATGTCTCTTCATTATCTCCAGTATGTTCCATAACTTATTAGGTATCACTGTCTCAAGTTCAAGAACTGACTTCTTAAACTTGATCATGTGAGAGATGATCATAGAGTGTATCTCAGTTTTATCAATCTCTTGATACTTTTCATAAACTTTAGCAAGTGTGTCTAGTCTACCTTCAATAATAATCCTATTCTTCAAGACATTTAGACTAGGTCTAAATCCTACCTCAGGAGGAGCAGTATTCCTTTCTTTTCTTCGTATGTTCCTTAAGGATGGGTGATTTGTGGGTGCTTGCTTCCTTCCTCTAGACTTCTTGCTTGGTATAGAAGGTCGAGATGAGTCTAGGTCAATGGTGGTAGAGGGTGCAGAGGTGCTCTCTAATTTCTTCTTTTTTTGGATGTCATCAGTCTTCTCAAGTTCTTTGGATATCTTGGCTTCTCTGGCTTTGTCAAGATCTTCTTGAGTGACTCCATGAACTCTTAGAATGCTAGATGTAATCTTAGATTCTTTTCTTTTGTTATCAGCACTATATAATACAGAATCAACTGCATTAGTCTTCTCTCTGTAAGTGCCCCATCTGGGCTCATTGGGATCTTTGGGCGCAAACAAAAGGACCTGTGCATATCCTTCCAATACATGTTCCTCCACTTCATACCCAAGTGGATGAATCCATTTAGTTCTGGGCTCAACTGCCTCCATGCAAGTGCAGTCAGTCTCTACCATGAAGCATATGGTTTCCTTATATTTTTCAACAATCTTCTCAGGTATCCTAAACCTCTTTTGCATCTTAATCCTTAAAGATTTTATGTCCATGTCCATAGAATCCTTTGCACTACTCTCTAATGTAGCTTTTAGTGAAACTTGAGACATTGTAGGTTTGCTTCTATCTAGGTAAAGATTAGCAACCTTACCAACAATGTGGAAGTATAGATAGATGATCAGAGACCCAAACCTGAATGTTTTGTTCTTTTCATGCTTGATAACTTGAATGTTTTCCATCAATTTACCATGCAATATCTCACATAGATTGAATTGAGTGTTATCCTTCACTATTCTGATAGCTGCTAGAACTGTGGCTGCTGACACACTGTTTAATCTGCTTGTGTAATGGAACTTGTAACCAACGATCATTGTTAGAAGCTTTATGTCTTCTTCCTTGATGGGATCAATTGTCATACCACACCTGTCACTTCTGGATAGGCATGCTTTCTCAACCTATTTCTTGACATCCTTCCCAGTAGGAAGAACTGGTCTAGTATTAGGAAGTCCAGTCATGTTGTGGATTAGGTCTACAGTAATACGGATGGGAACTTCACCAATCCAGAAAAGATCATCATGAATCCTGCTCAACAATATTTTAACCCATTCTAGTTCATATAATTCATGTGCATTCAAATACTCAAAGATAGGGTTGTTTGTGAGGTGTGCGTATTCATCCTTGAATGAATAGTCTAGTTTCATCATCGAAGCCATGAGAGTGGCTATACTATTATGTCCAATTGTTTCCTTCTTATAATAAATGTACACATGGATGTCTTCTACGTGAACAACACCTAACGAAGTTTTGGATAAAGCTCCTTCCACATCATATAGTGTGGATTTGAATGGATGCTTCTTAAATACAAATCTCTTCCTCTCTGTAATATCAAATACAACTAGAGTCACCATACTTACTTGATGATTGCTTAAATAGGGTTTCACAAAATTCTGAAATGGTGCGACTACCAGGGTTCCATTCCAAACTTATTAACCATGCTTCTTAACCACCAAATCTGTTATACTTCTATGCTTTGATGCTCAGTGCTCCTGTGCTCTCCAAATTTTGTGATCTCGAATGTGAATGTGAAGACAATCGAAGACTTACATCCTTTTATAAAAGTTACTGCATTTAATGTTGTAACATATAAAATAGAGGATGTTACTAATATGTAATGTATGAAAAGAGATGTCACATTTGAAATAAGTTGATGTTTGTGTGATGTGTGGGGAAGATAAGATGTTCCTTTCAACCTCAAATGCACAAATGAAAAATCCAAATTGATCAACCCAAAAAGGATCAACGCACAAATCAATCAATCATTTGGAAATGAGAGCAAAGAGGAAAGATATTAAATTCCCATTTTAGAAAGGAATGTACATGATAGTTCTAGGAATTAAAATGGATAAGATGAAGTACCAACCTTACAAAGTGGCTAATAGTTGATACCAAACCAAAACAGAGAGACGGACAAAACCCAGAAATATTTTTCCATTCTAATTTTGTCTTATGAAAAAGGTCGACCCTGTACCACTTTTGCCAACTCAATCTGCTCAACTCCGAAAGTGTCCCTGTTCGCACAGTCTGAAAGAAATCCGAAAAGGGTATCCAGATCTGGTCTCAGATCTACAGTCCCAAACCTGTACCTACAAGAAAAATGTTTGTTTTTTGAGGGAAAGGGGTTTGCCTTGGTCAAACCCCTATTTTGGAATTAACCTTAAATATATATAATTGAAATTGCAGAAGTAAACAAAGTAAATGCATAAATTCACCTTGCTTGTAAAAGTCCTTGTGGTGGATTCGAATCCATGAATCCACAAGTATGTATGCATCAAATGGATCTATAATGTAGAATGTATCATGTAGGATGTCTTCAATCAATCACTTGTAGGTCTCCAACACCAAGTCTTGAATGGGTTCTTGAATTTGGAAGAGGCTTGGAAGAAGGTGGATGGAGAGATCACCAAAAGGGCACTATGTAGCTTGAATCCTTCAATGGCCTCCAATGGATCTCCTTCATGAAAATGGATGCTTGAATGCTTGAGAATGGATGGATGCTTTCTTGAAATCTTTCTCCTTATCTTGCTTGAATTGCACTTGAAAATCCTTCTCAATTGCGTAATGATGCTTAATCATGGTTAGAGAAAATGAGAGAAGAAAGCTCCCTTTTATATGAAACTAGGGCACAATCTTCTAAGGAGGCCTACATAGGATAATTAAATCCCTATTCAATCCTTTACCCCTAGGAGAGGACCTATATTAAATATAATTTAGGAATCGATGCTTCGGAACCCAAAACAGCCGACCCGGAAGCGTGAAACAACTTTTGTAAAGACCGACATCCGAAAACTGAAAGTTATCAAGATTTGGACCCTGGGATAGGATCGAGGTTGACCCTATCCTAGGTCAGGGCCAAGGTCAACCCTATCCTAGGTTAGGGTCAAGGTTGACCCTGTCCTAGGAGGTCGACCCTGTCCCTAAATCCCAGAAACACAGGTCTGTATCCCAGAATGCAGAAATTAGATCAGAAAATGGAGGACAGAAGGGCAGAACAGGGGGGGCAGCCATGTCAAGATCAGGAACCCATTCAAGGAACTTTTCATGACCCCAAACCACTTACTTGGAAGGCTAAACAAGTCTAAAATGGAAGTGCTTCCATTTTTTGACTATACAAATGTTTACAACTGTACACAGTTTTCACAGTGAATCTCAAACTTCACTCAGAATGCATTATAGATAATGCGTATATACATACTTCATCCAACTATGATCATAAATATAATTTCATAGGCACATACTTAGAGGTGAGTACACCAGCCGCACAGGGGTCCTAAGCTAGAATAGCTCCCCCTAAGACCAAGAAGGTCTATTCAACCAGAAATAGAGAATGCGTCCACTGTGGATGCATCAACTACTTTGCCAACATCTTTGTCCTTCTTTACTTAAACCCAAATTTTGCTTGAATCTTCTTTTTCTTGAATAAACTTGACTTCTCCTTCTTCTTCAAATAGTGATTTCTTAGGATCCTCTTGCTTTTGAGTTCTGGATCTACAGAACCTTGAGATGTGTCCAACCTTTCCACATGTGTGACAAATTATAGGAGGTCTGATGTTCTTGTTCATCATGCTGCACTACTTTGTTGTGTTTCCATTGTAGTTACATATCTGACATGTAATGTTCTACAAATTTCTTTGAGGTTGATTTCTCTGATTGTTTTGATCCATTCTTCTCTGATTCTGCTATGACTGATTTCTTTTATTTGTTCTACAATGTATAGCCCTGTGACCAAACTTATTTTAGGAGAAACAATAACCATTTAAAGGTCTTACCTCTTTGCAATCTCTTGCCAAATGACCATGTTTGTTACACACATAAAAAGTTCTGTTAGCTTGCTTGATTTCTCCTTTAGGTGGATCTGTTTTAATCTCTGCAACATTTTCAACTTTCTTTGCTTCTGAAGATGCTTCATGTTCTTTCTTTCTTTCTTCTAATGAATTGACTTCAACTTGTGCTACACTATAACTGAGACCAGTAGTGTCGCCTCTTAGCTTTTATGCATTAAGCTGAGATTGAAGTGAATCAGAACTTGTGTGAAGTTTATCAATCTTATCCTTTGCTTTTGTTAATTCAGATTCCATCTTCTTCTTTATGTTCTCCAATTCCAAGACTTTCATGTTTGCTTGCAAGAGTTAATCTTCTAATTGTTTGCTTTCTTTGATCTTTTCTTCAATGGCAATTTGACTATCTATTAAATGTTCATCTAGATTTTCAATTTTATCTTTCAGAGACATATTCTCTTCATTGAGCTTTTTGACCATTTTCCCTAAATCACTTGTAGAACAATCTTTAAAATCTTTTCTCGATTTCTTGATAAGAATTTGTGAGCCATCAACTTTCAGTCTAAGTTCTTCATTTTCTTTTTCAGATCTGTCAAGATCTTCAAGAGTTGCTTCAAGATTCTTTTTCAAATGTTTTTCTTCTGCTAATTCCATGATCTCCTCAAGTGGTTAAACTTTCTTTTAGAGGACCAGAGCTCTGATACCAATTGTTAGAAACATTGAGAGGGGGGGTGAATCAGTGTTTGTCTATTTATTACTTTTCAGCAACTTAAACATAAATCAAACATACATTCAATGAAGCTTAACATAAGAACTCATAACACATGATATGATTATGGGAAAACCTTGATCAGAGGAAAACCCCGATGGGAATTAGTACCCACAAATATTGTACTAGTCTAATGAACCTGTTAAAGTTCCTTTGCCCTATTAGAAGCAATCTTTACAATATGAGTACAATGACCTGATTAAAGGTCTGACCCTATTAGGAGTCTTTTAAAAAACCCTATTAAAGGGATATGGCTCACTTCCCAATAAGATGAAGGCTACAACCTTCTGATAGTTGATATACACTATATCAAAAGTGAACTGTTGTGGTGACACTATTGTCTGATCAGTTTTGTGTATGCGCTGATGCTCTTACTCTCTTAAAGAGCTTTATCTCATACTGACTTCATCATACTACTCTTCTATATCTTTCTCATACATATAATTTGACACTTGTAACATATCTTTACATTGCATACTTATATGTTCATACCTGAATAGGCACGACCCAAAACAAGACTTATGGTCGGCCCTAAAACATAATACACAACGCTTCTGAGCAAGTTAGCTTAAGCATGTTTACAACAATACTAAAGACATTATTACAAACATATAATCAAAGGTGCTTGACCATTACACAACAAAATAATTCACGCTGATCAAAACACTAGTCGGCTTCTATGCTCTGTCTTCTAGACTGTTGGTGTACTGATCTGTCTGTAACTTCTCTGTATTATCATGTCATACTATGCATGTCTGGACTTAGTATTTACACATGTCATTGAACATATATCTGAATGTCCATACTCTGATTTGATATATCACACGTGTGCTGATGTGTTGATCGTTGTATATCTTTGTCTGCCCTGTTTCCATACTTAGTCATTTTATCTTCTAAGTTATCTTTGACAGAAACTTAGCATGACTTTGTTGCCATGATGACAACACAAAATAAGTCATGCATCCTCTAGGATTCAACTTGCCAACATGTACACCCTGGGGTAAGATTCAAATAAAAGGAATTTTTTTACCCTCCCGACTTTGGTGAGGGCATGTTTAATCTTGGGTTCACTTTCTACCCAAATTTGATTAGACTGCCCCTCCTAGGAGAGCCACAAGTGAGAGAAGTCGGTCAAGAAATATGCATTGAGGGACTTGGACCAATTATGACTTAACAACATCCCATAGATTTCGGGGATGTCCACCACTTAGATATCTATTATGCTTGCTATTCAGGGGTCTTGGATGAGCTGAATCTGGATGTTCTTCAGCTCACCTACCATTTTTATGGCAATTTTGTCCAGCTAGACTACTGTGCCTTTGGATGGAGTAGGATTGAGTTTGAGATTTTGGCAGATAGATAAAGGCATGATGTTGCCTGAAGCACCATAATCTACCAAGCAATTGTGTAGGTTCTTCCCTTGTATGTTCAGACCTAGTAAGAAGAGAGGATCCTCATTATTTCCCCGAAAGACGACCGTGTTAGCATCGTCAAAAGTGACAGTCTTGGGTAGGCAGCTGACGGATTTCGAGTTTCCCAAGAGCTTCAGAAGGGACTTCCTCTACTTGGGATAGTTCAACAAAACCTCCATCAAGGTCATGGAGGTGGTGGTTCTTTCCAACACCTTTGTGATGTCAAACCTTCCCTCAGGGTATTGTTGACTTCCCTCGGCCAGATCCTTAGCTTGGTTAGAGCCAGATCCTTTTGGCGGGAAGGGGTGATTAGTTGTATTGTCTTGGGGAGGGGTATCTTTGGTAGGCGTATGTGTGTAAATTGGTCCTTTACCAGCCTGGCTCTAAGTGTTGTAAGGAGTCTGCAGGTTGGTGAAGGAATTAGCCTCAAAGGCCAAGATAGATTCATCAAAGAACCCCTGCAATTCAGGTTCTTCTTTGTCCTCTTCATTTGCTCTGAAGAAGATGGTCTCACAGGTGAAGGCACCGTGAGTGGGCTCTAATGTTAAAGTTTTGGGGGGAGTAGGATCAGCATTTTGTTGCCTGTCCAACTGGGAGATCATGATGATCTTCTCTAGGGTGGCATAGTTCACCTTGAAATGAGAGTCAGTGTCATGCAATCTACACCAGTTAGTCAGGGGCTAGAGTTTCATGACCGGCATGAAATAAGTAGGTCCAACACTGCCCTGAGTGGTATTTTGGTTCAGAGGAGGACCTCCAGTGTTAGCATTATTGTTCCATTACTGTTGATTGGGCTGAGGCCCATTATTGTAGTTCCTTCCTCCGACATTGGTATTTTGTTGGTCGGAGAAGACATTCCCTTTCTGGGAATTAGGGTTGTGGGGCACAAAAGACCCTACCTTTAGTTGTCCCATGTCCACAATCAGTGAGGACAACAATCACCAGAGGGATTCAACCTCAAAAAATAGTTGGGTGTTGGCGTCACAATGTGATGGTTGTTGTGATTGGTTCCTGGGGAAAGTGACAGCAACTCCCATAGTCAAGGATGGCAATCCCCCAACCGCGGGTGACTGGAAGAAAGGTACTCTGGAGGGTTGGGTCATAGGTTGTTGCATTTGCTACGGCTGGTTCCAGGGAACAAATTCCAAACCCGATATTGTTTGTGTTTGCGATGGTTATACGTACCGGGCCTGCTAGTCTATAGGTGGTGGTGGGGGATTCATGGCCATCGCTGGGGCACCCATTGCCTGATTGGGGTTGTATCCCCCAGCGTAAGAAGTTTCGTCAGGTATCATGTTGAAATGCTCTACCCAATCCCGCCCGGGGCTTTATTCAAACCACAGGACAACTCATTAGGGGTGGTAGTTCTCCATAGGAGAGTGGCAATGAAGGGATCCATAATGTTTAGGTACATCTGGATAGTTACATCTGCGGATGGGATGAAAGGACTCGTACACCGCTTTAAGGCATGTTGGAACCAATGGTTAAATATTGCAAGGGGCTCATTTGGTTCCTTCCTTATGGAGATAAAATGGTTGTGGGACCATGCGGGGTCCACATGTACATGGAAGGTTGCCAAGAAAGCTTCCTCCATGTCCTGCCAACTGTTGATGGAGTTTGCGGGCAAGTTAAGGTACCATTTAAGCTTGTTTTATCCTAAAGATAGAGGAAACATCTAGGTCACAATGTCTTGGCATTGGATCCGATGTCAGTTCATAGCATCTTTGTATTCCTGTAGATTCTCTTCTGCAGTTTGTGAGCCTAGATGCTCATATCGGGGGTAGATCTTCTCCAGGTGCACGGGAAGATTGTTGGTTGCACCCAGAAATTGCTCCATTGGGGACCCGATGTTATCAAATTACGTAGCCATCAAGGGTGTTTGGTTTTGGCTAGAATGAGAGCTGGTCCCCAGGATTGTCTGAGGAGGTTGGGTATTCTACTGCGTAGCAAATCCCTAGACAAGGTTGGCTGGTTGTTTGGTCTTCGGGGTCCTTCTCTTTCGAGTAGGAGGCTCGAGTTCAACAAACCTTCCAGGATTTGGTGCTGGTCTAAGGACTCTTTCAAATTGTGTAGGCAAAAATATCCAATCCCACTAAAGTTCTACTTCCTAAAACTAGGGCTCGGGGAACCCTCAGGCAGTGTAAAGTTTAAATCCTCTGAAGGGGACGAGCTCATGCCCTCCTTCTAGTGTCATTTTCTGTTGATGGGAATTTGTGACCGGTCTGCCAACAGGGTGTAAGTTGTCACCGAGTACCGAGGTACCAACCAACTTCACCTGTAAAGGTTATCCAGGGAATAAATTCTCTAGGTCTTCAAGCACTTGAGAGTCAGGTCTCAACAGTGCGGGAGCTAAGTTGGGAGTGTGACTATTTTGTTCAGGGGGATAGCTAGTTTTTCTTGGCTCGCCTTCTCTGGGGATTTTGGTAGGTCGGGGTTTCCTGCAAGCGCACATTAGTTTACCAAATAAACTTCAAAAGATAGATCAGGGTTAGAAGTATTCATTCTACTTATAGTTATGCTAAACATTCAAAACATCAACCATGCTCTAACATGCTACACTAAATACAGAATACATACAGAACCATCAGCTCATACATATTCAATAGCAAGGGGAAAAGAAGGTCGTTAATTTACTTAAAACATTAGAGCAAGGGACATTAAGAACATACATCACAAAAGATTGTTAACTCAGATATCTAGACACCAACAACATCATTATGATAATCCTTCCTTCTTCATTAATAGTTTTCCAGCATCAGTGGTGTATATATCAAAGCTCCAAGAGAGCAAACATCTACTAAGAGAAACTAAGAACTAACGATCATTGAGCTCTGCAACTACAAGAAATGAAATGTTGAAATGCTATTGCTATGGACTGCAAAATCATCAATTTTGCTAACCCTTGGAATGAGGTCAGACTTATTATTTATACATAAAGATTTCCCTAAAGTTAACCTAACCTAACTTTGCACTCAATAATAAAATATAATTTCTAGTGGTCGGTACTACCTGCACCATGTTACAACAACCTTGAGAAGAATAGAGGTCTTTCAGATTAGCAGAAGAAGAAAAGAAAGAAGGTATGGAATAATCAGCCTCAAGAAGAGAGCCAGAAGAAGAATAGAAGAAATCTGATCCCCATGGTTGGAGGCTACATGCCTCATCAATGTAAAAGTGGCTCACTGTCTTCGATACACCATGTGTTTAATGCTAGAGAAGCACCTTGGGAAGACCACTTGTCATAATTATCCTTCAAGTCGATGTGCCTTGCTAGGGTCACCCACTTTCTCACACCCTTATTAACTACCTGATAATGACTAGTCGGCTCTGTGGAACCTAGACGCGGGTCATCAAAAGAATGCAAAATTATGGATCTGGAACTCTGGGAAGCAGGAGCCGATGCTCAAAGAATAAATAATACAAAAATACACCCTGCAGGTGAATATCTCCAGAATCTGGAGAACTTT
Source organism: Thuja plicata (assembly GCA_018584345.1). Classification (NCBI taxonomy): domain Eukaryota; kingdom Viridiplantae; phylum Streptophyta; class Pinopsida; order Cupressales; family Cupressaceae; genus Thuja; species Thuja plicata. The sequence goes on from MU224600.1 coordinate 2,886,656, forward strand.
ATTGCTCCTTGTTGTTCTTAAATGCCTCCAAAACTTGGCTAATGTCATCTTCATCTATATCCTTAATACTATCCCACCAGCGGCGGATAATTTTGTACTTCTCTTTGAATTCCCTGGCCCCATTATGGAATTAATCTACTATCTTTACGGTGTCATGAGCCCGGAGCATCATCTTAGATAATCTTGACAACCTTCCTCCATTGAAATCCCTGACGGACTGATACAGGAACTCCGTCAACTAATCATACTTGTTGAGGACATAGTCCTTTGAGGTGCACGTCCCGGTGGTGAAGGGGTCGACTTGTGACACCTTTACAATAAATGCTTGGAATAGGCCCAAAGGATACTGGGCTATGATTACTTTCTCTCTTAGGGCCTTAACCAGTTGCTTGCATACCTCAATCTTGAGGCCAAGTCTGGAGTACTGGGCCTGGAGGGACTCGTAGGATTCATCCCCCAAAATTCTTGCCTCTATGATGGCCTCCTCCCCAGAGTTGAAAACCTCATCCAACCTAGTCTTCCATCCTTCATATTTTTCTAATTCTCCCTCCCAAATGGAGGTGAAGGTGTTCACCTAATTCAGGAGATTGTTGATTTGGTAAAGATCTGGGAGCGACACAACTAAAAACTACCTCATGGCCGCTATCTATTCAGCAATCCATCTGTCCATGACCTAAGACTTTTTCTTCATACCCCTTAATGTATCTATATCACCCTGTGGAAGCGGTGTTATAGATGTAGAAACTTCTGGAGGAATGGCCATGATGGGTTGTGCTAGCTCTATCAAAATCCTAACAATATTTTCGTTATTTTCTTTCTCCTCCTTGAGCTTTTGGGCTTCCTTTTCATAGCGGGATTCTACCGCCTTAGCTGCTTCCTTCAGTAGGTCCAATTCACCCTAATTTCCCCTCTTCCCTAGAGGTATCTTTGTGATTGCATAATCTTTGACCTTTACTGTCACCACATCTGCCTCTGGGGGAGGTGTTGTGACTACTACAACTGTGTCTTTGCCCGGCCCAGTCCAGAGGGTATGGACTATCCGAGCCCTCCTTGCCTTGGGGGGATTCTATGTTTGTGCCATCATCTCTACCAAGGAGAGATGGGCCTTGGCCGGTTCTGGGGCCTTCCTTTTTCTAGAATCCACTAACCATTATGGTGGTAGGAGTGGCCTTGCTGCTAGAGTTTGATCTGTTGTTTCCCCTCCGGGGTTCTGTTGTGTTTCCCCAGTATTCTGAGTTTCTTCAGGCTCTTTTCCTATATCTTCTGGACCACCTGCATTATCCACCTCAGTGGTGTCAGTATCATCTACCTTGGTGTATGTATCCTTTGCAGCGTCACATTCACTACCTGTATTTCTAGGGTTTTGCCCCTCACTTGGCTACTACTATTGTTGTTCTTCTTCTTCTTGGACTTCTTTCGTCGAAATTTTTTCTGGGGGTAGTGGAGGTACATGGCCAAGATTAAGAGTTTGGGTTACAGTGATTACCTCATCAAATATTGCCTTATTTGGGGGAGGAGTCGGCGCCTGGAGCATGGTGGCTGAGATTATGGTTGCTCCCATAGGTTCGGTTCTCTTAGCAGATGTCGGTTGCTCATTCTGTATTTGCCCTTCTATCGTGGTGCTGGTCTCTAGAACCTGTATCTCCAGGACATCAAAGACTTTTTTCTATTCTGGTTCCTTTTCCCTTTTGACCCGGGCTTCCTACTCTACGGCAACCTCTTTTCTAGGTACTTCCCCTCCAGCGGGGATTGTTGTTTCTTCCTGGGCGGCGATCTCCTCCACCGCTTTACCTATGTCTCCGTGTAAGTTCACCAACTCATCTATCCTGAATACATTATCAAATTCATCATGTAGAGGGGAAGTCTCAGGGGAGTTTTCAAGTTGATTTTCCTTCTTTGGAGAGTCTGAGGAAATAATTTGTATTTCAGGGATGCTGGGCATCCCAAGCTCTAGCTCCACCTTCGGCTGAGGATCAGTTTTTCATTTCTTCTTCCTCCTTGTTATCAATGGGGTCCTGGCATCCGATGTGGCTATCCACTCTTCCTCTGCTCTAGTCCCTGTTACTTGGACCATTAATTCTTCAATTGAAGGAGAATTAGGAGGGTGGACAGGTCTGGCCATAATAGTCAGGGTCGCCAACTAGGTGATTAGCCTTTCTTTCATTTGTTGGGATGCCGCCAGATTTTGCTGCATTTGTTCCACTATGGGAACCATGGATGGGACTTGGGACGGGGTCCCCATTTTCCTCTTTCCTCTGTCCTCACCCTGAGAGGAGGCTCTGACCCTAGAAGTTGAACCCCACACCAATGGGCCAACTTTACGTGTACTTTTTAGACATACCTTTTTTAAGTACGCATGACTATGCTCAATCACATTGTAGGTAACGTCCTTAATTTTCAAACCCTCTAGGGCATCCCATTTTACCAGAGGGAGGACCATCTTATCTACTTCCTTTTCTTTGTATTGCGGGTCCACTGTGGACCCGATATCTGAAAAGTCATCCGGGAACTTTTGAAGCTTGAGCCTCTTCATCATCCCCATTGTCATCTAGATGAAATCCTGATTTTGGACTTCAAAATCATCCTGGCAGTGTTCCCAAAAATCTTCCATGTGAAACTCATGGGTGTCTGTTACCCGAGAAGTGCTACTACCATCTTTCCTAGCGGATCAAAATTCTTCCGCTGTAAATAGAACTCTGCTAGCCCCAAACTTTTAAGTTCATTGTCCGCCTCTTTGGTCATGGCCAGGCTGCAAGAGTAGTTCCCACAAGTGATTGGGAATGAGACATTTGTAACCTTCTTCACTATGAAGAGGGTGTGCAGTTCTAGGATCTATCTATAGTACTCTAAACGAATTATTTTATTTCCACAATGTTTGGGCAATAAATAGGATTTCTCGGAGAAGCCGGTCACCCGAATGTATGTATGTTGTTGATATTGGATGTAGTAGTGGCCATAAGTTCTGACCAAGTCCATCACTTCTGTGGAGAGATGTTATCTAACATCCCAAGTAGGTGTGAGGAGGTTGTCGTAAATGAAGGCATCATTTACTCGGTAGAAGCTAAGGAAACTAGCTTCCCATTGGATGTATGGGAAATAATCCCATGGAGCATTCTTTCCTACACCAGTTTTGAGCACACCTACCGTAAGTAATCCCCAGGTCGCAAGGCATTATTGTGTTAGTAACCACAAAACATAAGATGTCATGTAGAATTTGGAGGACTTGGTGACCTGGAGAAGTTGGGAGTCCACATTATTTGCAATGATAGTGGCCCAATCAAAGTTTTGCCCGCTAGAGGCGATGCCCAACAAGAAATAGTACATCCATGCCAAGAATTCCTGGGCATGGGGCTATCCAAAGACCTTGCATAGCGTGATGATCCCCATCTATATGCTCTCTTTAAAATCCACCCGAGGGATCTTCAGCTTCATCTTCTTGAATTCCTTCATTGGCACCTTGAGCCAGTTGTTATTTAGATATTGTCGGGCCATGTGCTCCACTTTCTAAAATTCTTCTAGGGCCAAAGATTGGGTGATAAAAGCTACATCATCAAATTGGGGAATCCTTGGCCTTGCCTGAAAAGTTGCGGTGTCTAGAGACACCATAGGCATTGGATATTCGGTCGGGACTGGGATGGCGAGCATGACCGCCCAGACAGCTGTATTATAGTGTTCTGCCAAAGTGAGGATGAGCTTCAAAGCTTGCATGGAGCAGGGGAAGCAAGCAGCTTTGAGGATCCCAGAGCTAGCCACATTGAGAGCCAATGGATCTCTGGCCATTTGTTGAATAAACATCATCTTTACCAGGGCCTACGTTTCGGCCCACATTCTGACACTAGTGTCGGTAATCAACTAAAGTTTGGAGTCAATTTTTAATCCCATAATGGCATCTCCCTTCAGATACTTCATTGTTAATGGGAGCTTTTCTAGGGCCTTCTCGACCTTCATTCTAATAGCTACCGGGGTCGCAGTAGTAGTGGGGAGTTTTGGACTCCCAGGTGGAGATGATACAGATGCCTCCGACATGGTTGGTGAGTTTAACGGTGGCAACTTGCAAAAAAAGACGACCATCAGTATTTATAAAACATTTCATAATTTTGGATGTCAAGGGCATTTACCACCATCGTGCATCTATTCCTGAAAGAATATTAGTTCACATCAAAGCCTAAAAAAGATATACATATTATAAACATGACTAGGAATTTGACCTCTACCTGGGTCTCCGGGGATTCCAGCAAACGTGATGAAGATGAAATAGGAATCGAATGAAGACCTGGGACCCAGAGTCCAGAAAACTAACCATTTCATGATGTGGCCGGAGGGTAGCTATACTAAGATGACATGGGAGTGTCACATGGTCATGCAGTAATGGGAGTAATGACATTAATGCTGACAACTATCTGAACATGCGTGAAAGTGAATGCCACTTGGGTCAGTTTTGAATGCTCACATGGGAAACTTAACCCTTCATTAAGACTAACTTAATGGAGGAGAGAGAAAGTCACCATGGATCAAACTAGCGAGGTGCCAAGTTTGAACCAGGTAGACGTCTCTCTTGAATGAGCTCTAGATTTGAGGCTTTTGTTGCATGGAGAGCAAAAGCTTGCCACTAGATAGAGTGGGATATACAGGAAATGTAGAGATGGAGTCGAAGTGCATATGAGGGCCAAAGCATGACTCGTAGACTGGCCCAAGACAGGCATATATATTGACATATACAAAAGAATACATAATGTACAAAACATACACAATATATAGAGGTATTTACACTAAACTACAACCGCACAGAGGGTGGACAACCCTCTAGCAGAGCCAACCCACCAACGGGAGGCGATAGAAAGAAAAACCAGAGATGAAAAATGAAAACAGAGCCAAAAACAAAATGAGAACAAAGCAGGAAAACTAGAGAATGGAAAGAGAGTCGAAAGGCCTACCTGGAAACACGAGGAATGTGAGAAGGACGAGCACGGGAGGTACTCTACAAAAAGTTAACCTTCAAGAACCCACGAACAAGCACTGCAAATCACTTTTAATTAATCACTAAGCACGGGGAGCAAAACGTTGTTTAAATCACCTTAATCACCTTTGAATCACTCTAATTGCTCTGAGTGTTTGATCATGGTAAATGTGAAAATGATAGGTAACTTCTATTTATACCCTTAGGTTAAAAATGTGTCGCATTCCTTCCGCAAACTCTAGAAAAAGAAAACCTTCAGACTCCGGGCTCGGGGATTCCATAGAGCCATACCCTCTAACAAAAGAAGACAGGATGGCAAAGAATCTCAAAGTCCAGGATTCAAACGACCCAAAGAGAAAAAACAAACTCCGGGACCAGGTCACAAAGACAAAAGAAGACACAAAACAAAAGAAAATCAACCCTCACAGAAGCAAAGCCCGAAGGGAAACAAAGGAAACAAAAGAAACCAACGAAAACAGCAAAAGAAAAAAGGGGGACCCAACATTTTTCCTACAAAATGTAGGGACAGGTATGCAGGGCATAACAAAATGCATCAATCAGGAATGTGGATATGTAGGTGCATGGAATCTAGTGCCACTAGTTGTTACTGATACATTTGATAGAGATGAAGATGAAAACTTCGATGATGTTCCTTTGATTTCTACTGATTACGAACATATCTCGGGATTGGTCAAAATTGGTAAGTATATATATTTAATTGAGTTTCACATTATATGACATTGAGCTACATGTATAGATAGATAAATAGATATATAGATTGAACTAATTAAATTTTAAGATCTCACGTGTATATAAATTTATTGTGTAGGAGATGTCTTTACAGTGATTACTGGGCGTGGAAATGTAGGAGTTAGTTATTATTTATTACGTTGTACTGTAGAGAGGATGAAGTTACTTGAACCTGAAGAAAGTGATGGAATTGTGTTCCCCATAGGTTTGTATGCTTTACATCAATATATTGAACTCATTTTGTAAATTTCAAATTTCAAAATTTTAACAAATTTCAAATTTATTTTGTTTAAATGTATATTGTTAAAATTTGTGACCTGCAGGTTCAGTTGTTTAGAGGGAACATATTTCAAGAAAATCAAAGTAATTCAATATGGTATTCACTTTGTTGATTACCAACCAGACAATAAGGTGTTTCAATATAGCCACCTAGTATTTGTCGCCTCCCTTTGTCTCCATACAATTAAATCTCAATGTGGATGTCTTAAGTGGAGACTAGATAGTGAGGATCACGAGAGAATATTACATGTTCTCCATGAAAGGTCTGAACCACTTGAGTTGGTCTAAAAAGTATAATACATACATATTTCATGTGTTAGGACCTACTTGATATCTTTGGATTAAATGGACTATACTTTGTTGATATTTAAACATATCATGGACTATAATTTGTTGATATATTTAAACATATGATGGACCTATTTCGTGGTTCAATGGTTTTAATATATAGAATTTTATGTATGATTTTATATATATGATTGAATACATATGGTTTTATATGTATGCTTTGATGGTTCAATGATTTTTATAGATTTCTTATTAGTTAAAGACCCCCTTAAGACATTAGTTTGAACACTAAAATGATGAAATCAGTTAGATTACTTATGACATGTTAGTTCTAGAATTACTTAGAATACTTGTTGTCAATGATTTTAATATATTTATAGGTATGATTTTATGTACTTGAAATATATTACTTGATTAATAATGTGTTACTTGATTACATATATACATAATCCCCTTAAGACATTAGTTAGATTACTTATGACATTAGTGAACACTAAATCCAGATGAAATTACTTATATTTCATTAGTTACATATTAACTTGTTATTTTTTATGATATTAATTAGATCCCCTTAAGACATCCCCTTAAGACCTCGCCTTAAGACATTCGTTAGATTACTAATGACATGAAACCATCTAGTCAAATGAAATTATCTAATCAAACCATCTAATCAAATCAAGTCATCTAATCAAATGAAACCATCTACACATATTCTCATCTAATCAGATCAAATCTTAAGCACATAAACACAAACACACATGTATAAATCATCATGAAGCCCATCATAAATCTATATAATGTCAAATCATAAATCGTCTAGAGATTTGTCAATCATAAATATTTAACACATAAATCATCTATGTCTAGAGGTCTGGATAACATATAAATATATGTCTCAAATCATAAACTAAAAATATCAAACATGTAATAATGACATATATAGTGAGTCACAAATCAAAGATATGTGAAACATGTCCTAAACTAGGGAGTCATCCAGGCGCATGCGAATAGAGCGACTCTCTGACCGACTATCACAGGCATCCTCTAGCTATGAAGTAGCAACTGACCCCTGCAAATTTAGTACAACATTTGGTTATATACATGTGTGTGTGTGTGTGTGTGTGTCTATATATATATATATATATATATATAATGTAAAATACTTGAAATATATAAATGCATGTTTAAACTTACATATATTTAAAACTTACCTGACCACTAGTAGGTGTCACATATGTTGAATCTCTTCTATGAAGATGCTCCAAGCCCATACTAAAGGTAATGTGCTCTACCCAAGTGTCATGAGCATCCTCTGGTTGTGAAGCAACAACTGACCCCTGCAAATTTAGTATAATAGTTGGTTATATACATGCATAGTATATATTATGTAAAGTACTTGAAATATGTAAATACATGTTAGAAGTGTACACATGCATGTTTAAACTTACATATATTTAAAACTTACCTGACCACTAGTAGGTGTCACATCTATTGAATCTCTCATATGAAGATGCTCTGAGCCCACACTAGAGGTAATGTGATCTACTGACTGTGCCTGCAAAATATTATACATAGAACAAATATCAATATACACATCTACAATTAATTGTTCACTAAAACTCCTGCAAAGGAGAAAAGCAAACTTTCTATACCTGGGTCTCATGAGCAGGAGGAACATCAGCATGTTGCACTATCATATCATCAACAAAAATTGCATCACCTACACCACCTCCAATCATGAATGTCTCTACTAATGAAGAGTGTAGGGGTGTGTGTAGCCGGGAGGGGAGTGTTGTAGAGTCTGCACCACTAGGATGCAATAAAAAATCCACAAATGATACAACATCAATGTCAATTCAATTCATCAGTGTCAATGTCCACCCGACTCAACCTGCGCAACTACTCATCAAATGTGTCTAGGCCCTCAGTTGTGATGTGTACATCTCCAACCCGTATGCCTGGCTCTGCAGTAGTAAATTGATTTGTGGGTGCAGATCACTTTGCAGAGTGTTGTGAATTGTGCTATGCATGACTAGATGGTGTGTCCTAGGTTAGTGGAACTACATGACCCTGTGCAAGTCTGATGATATCTCTGACTGATTGTATCAGGATCCTCTACATGTTTGTGATATAATAATATGACTGCAGGATATCCTCCAAAAATTAAAGCGCCACATCCAAATGACTCTGATGTCTATAAGTGCTTGTATCTCTCTTGGTGGACAAAGACTTGTCACTCTATATGCATCATCACTGAATCCTATAGTAGTACTAGATGAAGCCTCTGAATATTATTTGGCTTGACTTGGTCTAGTCAAAATGTATATGCCCAGTGTGTCATAAGTGATGGGGGTGGTTACAGAAGAAATATCCCCTATCTAGTTAACTACTCCCCTCTGGGAAGCAATGAACACTCTATCTATAGTAGCAACCATTGTCGATGCCACTAGCAAAGTCCTCTACCCAATCAACCATCTATGAGCACGTACGACTTGATCAGCCCTACAATATTGATCATAGTTTGCAACTCTACCGCGCCCTTGACCATAATATTTGGGAAGATCTAAATAGTTGACCCTGAGTCCCAAATGGAACTTAGGGTACAGTTGTAGGGAAAAATATAATGGAATTTGGTTGTTATTAGGATAACAACCATGTGTTGCAAGAAAATGGGGGTATATCATGCATGCAATCTGAGGAATCTCACACCGTGTAACCTGATACACCATCACCTTGGGCTTCCCATCATAAAATGGGAAAACCTCTCGTTTGATAATTTCCTTAGGGACATGGCTCTGGACCGTCTCCAAGGAAACATCACCCAAGACCTCATCTCTCAACTCTCAAAAAATACTATCAATAACCTGTGGTGTGAAGGAAGAGTGAAATCTCAATCTCGTATTCATGTCCTCCAAACTCCTCAATACAGTGATACAAATATCTCTGTATATGTCAGGATCAGATGTATGAATTGACTCTCTAAGTTGGTCCATCTCTGACTGAGTAGTCTAAAAAATAGTCATAAGATCAGGAGTGTGAGGTACATCCTGAGCTAGTACATCCTGAGCTGGTACATCTTGAGTGGCCATCTAGATGTAACATGTGAAAGTTAAGTTTTAACAATGAAGTACTTGATTACATGTTATAAATACGTGTAAAATGGAAACAAATATCTGCATATATAAAATTATACTTAAATTTATAATACTATTTGACTTCTACTTGGTTTCTTAAATATTTTTGTCACAATAGGGATCCTAGGGTGTACACATAGTCCTAAAGGGTCCTAGGATATACTAATTGGTCTTAATAGGTCATATTAGTCTTATTAGGTATTAAGGGTCCCAAGGATTCTTAAAGAGTTATAATAGGTCATCCTAGTTGTTTTAAAGGGTCCTACTTGGGTTCTTAAAGAGTTTTATATCGTAATAGGGGTCCTAAAGGGTCCTAAGGTGCACTAATAATCTTAAATAGTCCTAGGATGTACTAATTGTCCTAAAGGGTCCTTGGATGTACTAATTGGTATTAATAGGTCCTATTACTCTAATTAGGTCTTAAGGGTCCCAGGGTGTACTAATAGTCCTAAAGGGTCCTTGGATGTACTAATTGGTATTAATAGGTCCTATTAGGTCTTAAGTGGTTTTATTAGGTCGTAAGGGTCCCAAGGGTTCTTAAAGAGTTCCAATAGGTCATCTTAGGTGTCTTAAAGGGTCCTACTTGGGTTCTTAAAGAGTTGAATGTCACAATAGGGGTCCTAAAGGGTCCCAAGGTGTAGTCATAATCCTAAAGGGTCCTAGGATGTACTAATTGGTCTTAATAGGTCATACTAGTCCTATTAGGTCTTAAGTGGTCTTATTAGGTCTTAAGGCTCCTAGGGATTCTTAAAGAGTTCTAATAGGTCATCCTATGTGTTTTAAAGGGTCCTACTTGGGTTCTTAAAGAGTTTTATGTCACAATAGGGGTCGTAAAGGGTCCTAAGGTGTACTAATAGTCCTAAAGGGTCCTAGGATGTACTAATTGTCCTAAAGGGTACTTTGATGTACTAATTGGTATTAATAGGTCCTATTACTCTAATTAGGTCTTAAGGGGCCTATTAGGTCTTAAGTGGTCCTATTCTAGGTATTAAGGGTCCTAAGGGTTCTTAAAGATTTTTATGTCAGAATAGGGGTTCTAAAGGGACCTAGGGTGTACTAATAGTCCTAAAGGGTCCTTGGATGTACTAATTGGTATTAATAGGTCCTATTAGGTCTTAAGTGGTCTTATTGGGTCTTAAGGGTCCTAAAGGTTCTTAAAGAGTTCCAATAGGTCATCCTAGGTGTCTTAAAGGGTTCTACTTGGGTTCTTAAAGATTTTTATGTCACAATAGGGGTCCTAAAGGGTCCTAGGATGTACTAATTGGTCTTAAGGGTCCTGAGGATTCTTAAAGAGTTCTAATAGGTCATCCTAGGTGTTTTAAAGGGTCATATTTGGGTTCTTAAAGAGTTTTA
>MU224600.1:2897836-2908067 GCA_018584345.1 Thuja plicata
TAAAAACAATTTAAAAACAAATGTTTTAATAATTTTTGTAAGATCTTAATGTTTTCTAACATTTTCAAATATTTCTACTATGATTTCTAATGTTTTCTAAATATTTTCTAACATTTGCTAACATTCTACTACGTATTTCTATCATTTTCTAACATACTACTACTATTTTATAACATTTGCTAACATTCTACTATGATTTTATAACATTTGCTAACATTAAACTATGGTTTTCTAATATTTTCTAACGTACTACTACAATTTTATAACATTTGCTAACATTCTACTACAGTTTTCTAACATTTTATAACATACTAAGTTACAATTTTCTAACATATGCTAACATATTCTAACATTTCTACTACGATTTTCTAATGTTTTCTAACATTCTACTAGAATTTTCTAACATACTACTACAATTTTATAACATTTGCTAACATCCTACTACAATTTTCTAATACTTTCTAACACACTACTACAATTTTCTAACATATTCTAACATTTCTACTACAGTTTTCTAATGTTTTCTAACATTTGCTAACATTCTACTATGATTTTCTACAATACTACTACAATTTTCTAACATATTCTAAAATTTCTACTACGATTTTCTAACATTTCTACAAACTAAAAATTATTCAAAATAAATAACTAACTAAAATAAATATAAAACATATAATTTACATTAAAAAATGAGAAAAATACATGTACCTAATAATAATAACAATCAGAAGACGTCGAAAAAGCTCAGGATGTGTTGATGTCGTACTGGACGTCATTGGTTCACTCTAAGCTCTGGGTCCACAAGATCTCCAACAGTGAATTGTGAAAATGAAATGGGTATCTGAAAATATATAAAAAATTCTGGTAAAAAATGGCTTCGCTCGAAGGGGGTGTTCAAGAGAACTACCTTACGTGGGGTAGTTTGGGCGAAGGGGGGTCTTCGCATGAACACCCCCACATAAGGTATTTTGCGCGAAGTTGATTAATCCCTTCATGCAAATAGGGGGCTTCGAGCGAAGGCAGTAAAATTGAAAATTATTTGGAAAGACGGATTTCCTTTGTCTTGAAAAGTGGGACACACTATTGTGGGATCACCTAGATATATCTATGTTTTTAGTGTTTTGTTTGGTTATTGCATTTATAGATTGAGAGAGTTGTGGGAATGTGTGAGCCAGGTTCATGTATAATTGGCCACAGTATGAGAAGAACCAAGCAAGAATTGTGGAGCCATTCTTTGTGCATACCTTGTTTTGAATCTTTCACAAAATGGTTGGACATCAACCTTTAGTTCTTGTTGTTGTAGAGAAGAATGTTTTTTGAAGTTTCGTTTAACATAAGTTAACCATTAAATGGAAGAATAAAAACATAATATGTAAGAAATGTGGAAAAGAATGGAAATAGAATATGCAAGGACCGCGACTTTTACATTTTTAGCCCGCTTCTTCTCATAGCAAGTCACAATGTGCACAAACTATAGGTGAATTGTATTGAGAGTTATTTCAATTTGTTTGCAAAGTGTGAAGCAAAACACATAAAATGAAATAATTTGTGTGGGCTTTGTAATTAATAGACATTTAATGGGGTCATATTTTAAAGAACTTGCATGAGATGATATCTATCCTATTGTCTATCACTTATTATAAACATTTTTTAATTATGTAGAAAACCAAAAGAGTGCATTTTTTAGACAACAAAGATAAATAGGGAAAAAGTGTTGCCTGAAGGACAAGTTCATTAACCGATGCTTAATGGTCTGCATTGATGCGTAGTGAAAATTGAAAGAAATTTAAAATTGCAAGCATAAAAGGTGGAATGAAAGTTATAATTCTTAAGGTACTATGTTCATTCTTTGGAGCTGTATATGGATTCAAACAATTCACTCTTTGTTGTGAGGTATATTTGATGAGAACATATGAATGAAGTAAGAATGAGAATGACATGTGTAAATTGTGGCATTTTGTTTCGAGCATAATAGAATGGAGAAGTCTTGTTGTTAAAAAGACACATGCAAACAAATCTTTGCTATATGTATTCAATGTGAATAATTTAGAGCACATAAACAAAATTTGAATGCATTAAGATCTTTTATCTAATAACACAAACAACATAAGGAATACATTTATGGGAAAAAGTTACATGAGAATTATGATTGGAAGCATTTGAAACATTGTATTTGAATGTATACATGTATGAGACAATGCAAGAAGAGACAAGTAATACCTTATGCAAGAGGATTAGATGTAAAAGAGCATTAGAAGCATTTGAAACATTAAAGAAAAAGATACAAGTAGATAACAAAAAAAAATGTATAGAAGCATTAGAAACATTTTTAGAAACTACATGTATATCAATGTTAGTAGCATTAGAACTATAGTGTGTGAGTGTGCGTTTATTTTATGTAAAGTGAAAAGACACAAGTATGCAATAGAAAAAATAGTAGATGTATGTGAGCATTCTAAGCATTTAAAACATAATATTTGATTCTAAATGTGTTGGTCATAGAGCTTATATTAGTGACATATATATGTCTTTTGTATCAGACAAAAGGAGATGAGTATAGATTGCTACTATCACAACTACTATTTAACAATATAGTCTATAAAGTGGTAGTGTAATTAGAATATAAGGCCCAAGTGTAAGCATATAGAGCAGTGTTTGGTGATATGAGATGTATGCATGACTCTCCTTTTTTGAAAATTTGGTACCTACAAATCTAGCACTGTGGTTATCGTAGCAAAAATTTTAGTGTATAAGAGAGGTCATTGAATACAAATTTGTCAAGTACAAGCACTACTTGGAGTAGCAATATATTTACCTTTTGCTTGGCATTTTTTTGTTTATTTGTCAATAGCAAGGGCACACGTTATAATGTTGTTTTGGTTCAAAGTTAACTTGTCTTTGATGGTAAAGTACTACAACATGAATATTACAACTAATTTGTCATTAATATAGTTCTCACAAGTCATGTTCTTGAGGCCAGGAAACAATTGTTTAACAACATTTTTTTCAGAAAAACATTAGATTGTTTGTTTGTTGTCATTTGTGATAATTGTTTTGAGATGGAGCAAGTATGTGTAACTCACATCTTCATCACATTTACAACAATAAGCAATTTTTTCATCTAGTGTACCATAATTATCAAATTTGTAATTACATTTTGGAAAAAATGCATGGAAAGGATAGGAATATGCATTTGCGACTTTTAAAACCTTGACAACAAATGCTAGAATGTTAATGTGAAGTGAAGGAAAATAAATATGAATTAAAGAGTGCAACAACATTGAAATAGTTACCTGAAATGTTGTTTGCAATAGTCCTTGTAGTATTTTTTTTGTTCTTTTATCATTCAATTTTCAAATAAATGTCGAAGAAGTTGTGCAAAGTGCATTTATTTTTATTTTCCTTTTTTGAAATGTTCCTAAACATCAATGGAAAAATTTCATTTTTTTGTAATTGTTGCTCAATTGCCAAGTATTGTTGGCCAAAATTTGGATGCATATAGAGCTATTAAAGAATAGCAGAATTAGTTTTTTTATTCCATAATGAAAGATAAGAATTGATAAGATAAAACAAGAAAGAGAAGTGTGAAATTATTTAGCATGAAAGTTGAATACATATGTTTATCGATGTTTTTACCATAGCAGTATGACCATCTTTGATCTCAATTATGTATAGAGCCCCTTTTGTGTTGGTTGCTACAACTACTGCACCTATTTTTCCAATAAGGTATTCATTTGTACTTGTGATAAATTGACTTATAGTCGCACCTGGAATGAACTTGTATTCATGAGAAAGAGTTTATAGTGTTTCAACTGTGTTGGACTCTTTTAAAATCAATATGCAATCACTGTCTCCACAATCATAATATGTTCTTGGTGCGACTTCAAACCTTACTATTGATATTTCCAATCTTAGAACCATTGATCCCTTGAATTACTAGATGAGGTTACCAGTAATATTGAGTGTTAAGCATTTCATCTTTTTGAGTCTGTCAAATCAATGTGTAGAACTTCATATGTTTTGCTGGCTCTGTCCAATGTAGCTTTGTACACTATGAGTACATCACCCTAGAAAGTGTTTCTAGCTTTTCTGGCATTTAGATCTTTAATTGAAAATGAGTTTAGATTGTTTACTTTGGTCCTATAACAAGTACAACAAGGTTTTGTCATTTTTTGGAAAACTACGTGAACTTGTTAAGAATGACAATATGACAACTTAATTACCTTTTTGGTGTTTTTTATTGCTTTGGATATGTTTTGTTGTGTCCATTGTTGCTATAGAAATTGATATCAGAAAATAGAATATCTAAAGAAGACCTGTATACTGTCATGTAGCATACAATTTGAAGAATTACTATTAGAGTAATGTTTGGGATAATAGAGTGTTAAATTATATTTGTATTATGTGTTGGACCTAGATCAAATGTGATTGTATTTTTTATATTATTTCCACCAATTGAAACTTATATTTTTCTATTGGATATGGAAAACCTTTATAAAAGTTGCAAGATGGTTTGATCAATATGCCTCAGATTTGTAAATAGTACATATGTTCATAGGTGAGTTTGTCCAAACATGGTGAATTAGTGGTTTGTTTATATTGTATGTTTTATTGAGTAAGAATTGTATGTTGTGTTGTTGCATATTATTAATGAGATTTCTTGTGGTTTTGTTTTCTTTGGACATGTCAATATTCAAATATCCTACAAGAAGAAGAGTATTTTTTGTACTTGGATATGTAACTACTTTAGTCATAATATTCATGATTTTTACTATAGAAGCATTAGGTCTTGCATAAATATTTGAGACATTGAGTGCATTGTGAACTTGATGCAATGTTATTGTGATGGTCTCAATATTCATTGTTCAATGTTGTTTAGTTTTGGACAAAAATAGATGATTTTTGGTTAAATTTTTTATACCATGTATATGATGCATTGCATAGTTGTTATATTATTCAAATATGATGTTAGTTTGTGAAGAGGGAAAGTACACTTCTTGCAAACACAAGATGTCAGATGACATTACATCATAGTCATTGACAATGTCAGTTGCATGAGATTTTTAGCTACAAGTGTTTAATGTGCATAGAAGTATGTTTGATGTCTCAATAGAATAGGTGATTTGATTTTCAAATTGCCATTATGCATTGGATTCAAGGCAAGAAATTTCAAGGCATAATTTTTTATTTCACTTTGAAATTTCTTGCATTTAGAGGTTTAAGTAGAAATAAATGATTCAATTGATCTTGTTCGCGAAAGTGTTGTATATGTTAAGCCATGTTGTTTTATGCAGTCAGTTGGATCAAATGATATAGCTTGCATTGTGAGTCCTTTTTAATGATGTATGGTTCATGCATATGCTATCTATATTAGGAATTGGTTTCTAATAGTAACTTTTGTGTTGCTGAGTATTTTCAAGATGACCCTAACAATGTGAAGTACGAGAACCCAATATTTGTCAATGATTTGAGCATAACACTAACCTAGTTTTATTTCCTTATTGTTGTCCAATTCTTGGATCATTAAATTTTACTCAAAGTATATCAAGATCTTGGTGTGTTGTGTGTGCTTTAAATATTCCATCTAATCCACTGATAATTCCATCTTTTAAATTGTAGTTACCTACAAATATTTCTACAAGGATATTTGGTTTCAAGATTATTTGGGTTAGTAGAGTCTGTGTATGGTTGCATAATTGTATTTCATTTTAGTTTTCATTATGTTGGTTAATCACATCGAATATATGAGTTCTCCTGGAACTATAGATAACATATTATTGTTGTGTGTATCAACATCCTTTTTCTTATAAAATAGGTATGAGAATGCAGATTCTATGGGTGGTGGACACAAGAAATGGTGATTTAGGTGATCTAAATCATCATATGTTTGTAGACCTATTTATATTGAATGGAGGATTGAGATTAATTTCTCATCCTTTTATCGCACTGTAGTGGTCAATGAGTAGTACTTTATGTTGTCTTTCCAAAAAAATGTAAGGCATTAATTCAATTGTGCTCAAGTTTTCAAAGACTATAGATTCAAGTATAGGTAGTTCTTGATACAGATCACCACAAAAAATCGTATCAAGGTTTCCAAAGTATGCAGTAGGCAGTTGCAATGTATCACATAACTATCGATCGATATAGTGCAAAAATGTAGAGTCTAGTAATGAAATATCATATACGAGGAGTACATGTATTTGACTGTAGTGTTTCGACATTTATCAAGTATTTCTATATTTATTGAAACAAGTCTTAATTTGTTGAAATATGTGTGAAATGTTGAATGCAATGTAGTTCCACCTATATTGTATGTTTCTTTTCTGATATATATAGTTATTAGTCCTTTTGATTTGTCTAGATTATTTTGAATGAATTGTTGTAGATGAAAATGAGATCTTGGTAAATGGTTGTTGCAGTAAATGTCTTTCCACTTCTATCTCCTCCCGTCAAGAATAAATGTAATGGATTTTTAATATTTTTTCATTACAATGTCCTTGACAATTGCTTGTTGTTCTCTATTTAACATTTGTCTTAGTTTGTAATAGTCATTGTTGTCCATAAGCTATGGAAGTCATGCTATTTCAAATGAGTTGGAGACTATATTGTTTAGGTTGTTGTGGTGTGTAGTATGAAAATTTATTTGTATGTCATATTTCTCTTATATTTTAATTATTTTATGTGTAAAGGGTTGGCTTTCAATGTTATTGTCCTCATTGTTTAGCTCATCAATACCTTTATCAATGTCACCCCATGTGGAATTTGTATTGTATCAAAACCTAGCACAATTGATTTCAATTATTCTTCATTGTGAAAATAGGCATTTTTCCAGCAATTAAATTTATGTTTCAATGTCTATTTGATCATTGTAAATGGTATGTACAATAGTAATTAATCTCTACAGTGATTCTCTAAATCTATATTTTTTTTGAAGTTAATGAATCGTGTAAAATTTGATTTAGTCTTTTGTTCATTTTTAGTATCATTCTTATTATTTTGATACGAATTTTGAAAGACATGCGCCTACAACGGCTTGAAGAAATTTTAGATAGTAATTTATTATAGGTTTGCACATCATGTTCTCTGATTCATCTTCTTCTTTGTTTAATTGTTTGATAGGTTTCAATATAAACATGTGGTCAAATTATGAGATCTTGTATCAATAAGTAGACACTTTATAGAGCTATAATTTAGTGGAAGTTATAGAATAAAATGGGCAGCTTGTTGGGAAGACATTTGTTGTGAGTTTATTAAAGCATTCCCGAGTTTTCTTATTAGTTTTAAAGTGGGTCGATATTGTCTTGTTGATGGTGTTTTTGTATTATCTTAGATGCATATATCATTGACTTATCTACTTTAGTCATGTAGGAGTTGCATTACATTGCTACCACATATGTGTTTAGTACAAATTGTGCATTTGTATTTGCTTTCCAGAGCTACAAGATTTTTTTTGGCAAATCTATTATTCCATATCTGTGAATGCTTCCTTTGGAGGTAAAGGTTTGGCCTATGGATTGTGGACCTTAAAGCGATTGTGTACTCTATTTTCAGTCATTTTGACTTTATTTAGGAAAATTTTGAATGTGAATGATATATCGTACTGATCTTTTTGCAATTTGGAAAAAAACATTAGTAGTCATTGACATTGTAGTTTTGTTCTTCTCTGCTAATGGTTCAAGTATTATAATTTTTCAAATTGGTGGGAATGGATAATTATATCTACAAGTTTTTTTCTTGATCTCCTAGATTTCTTTGTATGGTGATGCTTGTGTAATATGGTCGTCTGGTTGTAGATGTTCAATTCCACATGTAATATACTTATCTACAAACTCTATTATGTTTCTATTGCTTTGTTTGTTGAAATTGGTGCATTTTTTACCTATACGAGGAAATGATCGTGTTCATTTCCTTGATTTTGATATTCAATTACTGATAAATAGTCCAATACATTTCCAAAGAGAGAGTGATCCATAAATATGAAATTTTTAATACATTTATAGATGTTATATACCCGGGCCTTCATTAAGAGCATTTCTGCGAACAGTTTGAGGGAGTGAGAGGTGGCGCGATGAGTAAAAATTATGACTCCACAAAATTGGGGTAGCGAAACGCCAAGGCTACACAGCTTCTACCATGTTTGTGAGCTCTTTTCCTTCAATATCTTTCACTTTTGAGTGCGCTTGCTATAGAGAGTGCCAAGTATTAGCATTGCAAATATTTGAGGGTTAAAGGGAAGATAAGACTCAATGAAATCCCACCACTATGCCACGTGTTGGCACCATGTAGTTACAACGGCCTTCGCGTGTTGCTTCACTCCTCAAAATTCTACCGCTATGAAACTTGTCCATGTCATGGTTGAATTGATAAATGGGTGGCAGGGTCCACCTCCTTCAAGGAAAAGTGTCACTTTCTAGTCAGTGACATATCCCGAGGTGGATTTGCTCCAAAAAAATGATCGCATCTATGCATGAAAAATAAAATCATCACAACTGGAGTTGGGAAATTATTCCCTTGTGATGGCGAAAAGGTTGTAAAAGGCACAAGTGTCATCCATGTTGTTCGCATGGAAGAAGAATAATGATGTAAAGATCGACATGCCAAGATACTTGTAGTAACTACAATGATGACTCTAACACATGGCACAAACGCAGGACCCTTCTCAGCTACTTTTTCAAGATTTTGTTCAAGGATTTCTTCTTTAAAAGGCATATGGAGACATTGTAATGGGGAGTTTGGTTAGATATAGAATTTTTGTTCTAGGAGTCTTTTGTTCATTGTATAGAAGTTCACACTTAGAAATAGTTGCAATTTCATTTTTTAGACCCTAGCATTGTAATTATCTCATAATCAATAGAGGGGATATACTGGACTATGCCAGTTTTCTTTTACTGTGTGTTTTCCTTTGATTTGTGAACGATTCTAATGCTCTGTGTCATTTTCAGATGAATGTATCTATTATTTGTTATTTCAAGCTCTTATAATTCACCATAGACTTACAAATTATTGAACCATGCGTGGTTACTCTTTTAATGTTTGTAATATGGGGTTATACCATGTCATTTGGTGAATGAAATTCTTTTAGAATAGCTATTTTAGTGGGACAATAGTAATATTTCCTGTAAGCCTTAACAGGTGCTTCTCACGAGAAGATATGATTATTTTGGCCTATGTATAGGATCTTTCCATCATGTTCTCTTTCCAACAATGAAGAGTCTATAGCATTTTGTGATTATTTCTAGGGTCTTATGTACTTATTGTTTCTAAAGAAAAACTCAAAGGGTTTCAAAATCTTTGGAGCAACGCCTTGGTTTTTGTTTAATTTTTCTCCCCTTTTCCAAAAACACCACTACGAAGAGTTGACTTCTAAAATCCTAGAGGTTTATTCAAAAGACAATTTGTCCAACTCTTGTGAAGCTTCCAAGCTGTCTTTCTTTAGGTGAGACACCAAAAAGAGGATCAATAGTTTTTCTGGTACACCCGGTGGGATATAGCTTTCACAACCTGAGATTTGGTGCATTCTTCAGTATTTTCAACCTTTAAGAGGCAGGTTTCAAGCACCTAAGGACTCTGTAGCCCAAAAATTTGGCTACTTTAGATGGTATGTACCATGTTTTATGCTTTGAGTAGACCTTCCCTCTTGCTTAAAAATACTATTTGTATATCTTTCACTTTCCTTAGGTTTTGGTATGAAGGGATACTATGGAAAGTGGATGTTTCCCACTCATTTTTCATGAAAATAAAAGTACCTTGCCTCCCTGCACACAATATCATGCTAGAAAAGCTTCCAATTTTGCTCCATATTCCCCTGCTACAACAAGTTATGAGCGATTTTTGAGTGCTTGTCTCCTGCCTACCCCTACAAAGCCTTCTTGGAAGCCTATAAATGCTTACCAATAGCCAACAAAGTCGTATATTACCTCCTATCAGCATGCTTTCTCTCTCACCCAACACCAAAATGTGGGAAGCCTGAAAAATATCAGTTGCAAGGAGATATTGTTTGTTGGAATTATATTGAGATGATGTACTGAGAGGGGAGGGGTGAATCAATACCTCTAAAACTTTTCTTTCTTAGCCCATTAACCCTTAGTCATCAGTTTGTAATTATAACTTATCTATCTGTTCATCTTTCTTTATGCATATGAAATCATATCATACATTCTTTTGATATGTAACAATAATAGAAACATTCATGAAATTAGATAACACATGACACAAGATATGATATCACAGA
>MU224600.1:2928096-2956411 GCA_018584345.1 Thuja plicata
TCGTAGAAAACTCCTGTTAAGGAAGTAAAAACTGCGGTGGGGATTGTTACCCACAAACTTCACTATCTGCAGATAAGAAGAGCCGGTTAAGGCTTACAATTTTGGTCACTTCTGATGACCTACCCTACTAGGAGTATTACAATAGAGACCTGTTAAGATCTACTTCATTTGAAGCTCTCAACAACACTGTTTAGTGTACACTCTGTTAAGAGATTTACAAAGGATGGTTAGGTCCACCTACAAAAGGATTTTAGATGTGATGCACTTGTTAGAATGCAACTACATAGGTCTTTGATCTGATAATAAATGCAATCTTCAATTGCTGATAACAGATCCTATAAAGCTCCAAAAATACTATTAATCATCCTTCCATGATTGAGTATTACCTTTATTTGCTCGTCGGTAGCCTTTGTGTGTTCTTGATAACTGATATACTTTGTTTCTGCTCTTTGTGTGAATTCTACCTTCTGCTCCTTAGATGTTCTTCATGGCTATCAATTAGTAAGAATTCATGTTTTCACAATTGAGTGTGAACATCTATTTATGCTAGCTTAGGTTCAATTCTTGATTCCTACATTCGCACGTTAACTCTAGATTCAAGATATACAACTTGATCTTGATCTGTAGTTAGATATGCTTTAGATCGATTAGGATGCTTTAACACATTTACATAAAGCTTGCATGACCATAAAAAACAAAAAAAAATTCTACAAAATAGAATAACTTTGTCATATCTGCAGTGTATAATTCAGATCCACAATTTGTGGCTTTTCTGACTGTCGGTTCTGATAGTCGGTGTTCTTGGTCGTCGGTGTTCCTTTCTCTAAACATGTTGTCGAGTATGCTTGTATGTTCCTGTCGGGTTGTTTTGGAAACTGTGTCACCAGTGAAGCTTGTCTTCGTCGGTGAATCTTGTCAATTTTATACTTAGATTTTTCTCAAAAATCTTTGTCCTGTCGGGTATGCTTGCATTTCACCGGTACTGCTTGTGGTTCGCCGGTGATGCTTGCTATCTGTCGGTAATGCTTTCTGTCTATGTTTTTCATCTGAATATACTAATGGAAAAATAATGTCATCAATACACCAAGGCTACATAGTTTCTACCATGTTTGCAAGCTCTTTTCCTTCAATATCTTTCACTTTTTGAGTGCACTCGCTATAGAGAGCACCAAGTATCATCATTGTGGAGCTTTGAGGGTTAAAGGGAAGACAAGACTCAAAGAAATCATGCAAGCATGCCACATGTCGACACCACAAAGTTTCAAAGGCCTTAGCATGTTACTTCCCTCCTCAAAATTCCACTACTATGATGCATGTTCAAGCTGTGGTGGAATTGGTAAATGGGTGGCAGGGTCCACCTCCATCAAGACAAAGTGTCACTTTTCCAGTTAGCGGCAAATCCCGAGGAAGATTTGATCCCAAAAAAAAGATCGCCTGTACGCATGAAAAATGAAATCACCTTGAGTGGAGTTGGAAATTTATTCCCTCATGATGGCAAAAAGGTTATAAAAAGCATAAGTGTCATCCATGTTATTTACATGAAAGAGTAATATTGATGCATAGATCGGCATGCCACAATAATTATAGTAACCACAATGATGACTCTTCCACATGGCACAAATGCGTGACCCTTCTCAGCTACTTTTTCAAGATTCTACTCAAGGATTTATTTTTTAAAAGGCCTACAAGAACTTTGTAATGGTGAGTTTGGTTATATCTAGAATTTTTTATCTAGGAGTCTTTTGTTCATTGTATAGAAGAACACTTAGAAATAGTTGTAGTTTCATTTTTTAGACCCTAGCATTGTAATTTTTACATAATCAATAGAGGAGATATACTGGACTATGTCAGTTTTCTTTTACTATGTATTTTCCTCTTTTTTGTGAATGAATCTAATGCTCCGTATCATTTCCAGATGAATGTAGCTATTATTTGTTATTTCGGGCTCTTATAATTCACCATAGACTTACAAATTATTGAATCATGTCTGGTTACTCTTTCAATGTTTGTAATCTAGGGTTATACCATGCCGTTTGGTGAGCAAAATTCTTTTAGAATAGCTATTTTAGTGGGACAATAGGATTATTTCCTGTGAGCCTTAATAGGTGCTTCTCACGAAAAGATATGAATGTTTTGGCCTATGTCTTGGATCTTGCCATCATGTTCTCTTTCCAACAATGAAGAGTATGTGGTGTTATGTTCTTATTTCTGGGGTCTTATGTTCTTATTGTTTCTAATGGGAAACTTAAAGGGTTTTAAAATCTTTGGCACGTCATCTTGGTTTTTGTTTATTTTTCCTCCCCTTTTCCAAAAACACCATTACAAAGAGCTAACTTCTAAAATCTCAGATGTTGCTTCATAGGGCTCAATTTGTCCCACTCCTGTGAAGCTTTTAGATTTCCCTTCTTTAGGTGAGAGCCCAAAAAGGGGATCAACAACATTCTTCTAATGTTTTTAGTAGCATGCACAAGTAATTGGACCTTTTCTAATGAGTTCAAATTTATCATTTTGATTCTCGCCATAGATTTTTTGTGCTATTGTAAAATAGTGGGTGTTGTGTAGTTCTTCAAGTGTATTTGTTAGAGCATCTTAATTATGTCCAACAATAGTGAAAGTGAGGAAAAACATTGGCGGTACTAGTTATCATATCATTACAAATACATTTTTCTTCAGTTGTTGTGTATAGTCTGGAGATTTTGTTTTTCTTTTGAAATCAACATGGTTGTTCTCTATGTCACTTTTTGACTCAGTCTCACTTGTACTAAGTTCACTATTGTCATCGTCTTGATCATTTCTTTCTAGAGCTTGTCTCCAATTTCTATTCAATTGTACATTTTGTATTTTGTATAGTATTTTTTTGTAAATTGATTGAAAGCTTTCATGATGACATTTGGTCGTACCATGCCCTTTTGGAATGCGTTCTTGTATTCCTATCATCTTTTAAGAGAGACAACAATTATTTTTTTGTTTTCAATTAATAGTGGTAGTATTTTTTGTATAATGTTCATGTCAACTAGAACATTAATAATAGAACCATTTAGTCCCATTTGAGATATTTTGTACCCTAGCTCCCAAATTTGGGCAAATGCAATTCTGAGTGAAACAAGTCGCGCTATTAATTGTGTTAGCATTTGTACATATTGTAATGTGTTGTTACCTCACATATTATGCATAACAAACTTGGGAGCACGGATTGCTTCAACGTAGCATTGCATATTCAACAAATTGATTTTGTTAATATAACATAATTACTCGATTTCACTAGTTTGTAATAGATTTCTTTTAGCTCATTTGTTAACATTCTAATATATTTCTTGAAATACAATATTTGATGAATTGTACATATGTATTTTGGTGTATCCTAAAATGTTTTTTAATTTACACTTGAATTAGCAACAATGTTTTTTTCTTTTTGGAACTTGAACATGGTAATGTATGATTATTGTATATTTGTTGATCACAATTGGAATTTGGGGTGGTTTTGATATCCTTTAATTTTAGCTTGTTCATTGGTTGTTGCTATTGTTTATTGCTTTCAACTAATTTTTTCAGTTTGTGAATGCCTATTGTTGGTTGCATTATTTCATGTTGTTTATTGGTTTTGATTATGATTTTTAACTTCTTAAGTGGTATTCTTTCATGCGCAATAATTTTTTATTTGCTATTTCTTTGCATTTCATTTGTATTGACATTTTATATCCTTTGCTTCTTTACATATCTTGTACTTTAATCTTCATCATTATGTCTAATAGAATTTTTAAGTTCTCGCAATGTTACCGTTTATTAATTTTTTGGATTTTGCATTTGTAATGTAAAGAGTGGTTCAAAATATCCAAAGAGTGGGTTTACATCATAGAATAGGATTGAGTATGATTTTGTATGCAAAGATTGGTTGAAATGCAAGTACTCATTTCCTATTGATATTGACCAAAGATATATTTGTATGTTTAACCACTTTGATAGCCAACAAATACAAAATATATCTCCCCATATTCCAATTTACTTGTTAGTTGTTGTTGGTTTTGTAGGCAATTGCATTCTTCGTAGATATGTTTTAGGGTCTTCTACTTTATGCAACTCATATAGAGTTTCACGATCTAGTTCATGGTTGTAGAAGTTAATTGCTTCTATTTCACCTTTTGCAAGGAAACTCAAGAAGTGGTCAATAGTTCCATTTCGAAGTTGAATTGATGTATAGTGTTTGCACAATAAAAGTTCTAATGGGTGAAATAAGCAATTTCTAACATTGTATTGAAATGTGTTTATTCTATATATAGACCTTCTTTGTTTAATGCATTATCAATATTCAAAATTTTAGGTTGCCTTTTGTTTTTGTATTTTTGTACATCTTACAATTTTTGCTTTTTGTATCTCAAGTTTGTCTATTAGCTTCATTTGTTCGAAAAAATATACAATATTTTTGCACTATTCAATAGCAAATGAGATCTTCTTATTGCTAAATGAGAGGGAATTGACTTAATTTATTGCTTGTGAATTTCTCTACCTGATCATGATGTTGTTTTGTCCTATACCACAAGATAAAAAAAAATGTCACTATTATGTGTGTGAAAGCAAAATTATTTTGATATTTGTTGCTTATGTATCTAATGTTTGATATACTAATATTCCCATTTCCTATCTGTATACCGTGACATTATAATACTAAGGATGCATAGATCATAGCAATTACAAGAGATGAAAGGAAAAATGTATGCTTTTTCCTAAAGATATAGATGATAATATTTTGGAGAAAATGTGACAAAATAATGCAACTAAGCTTTTTTTTAGCATACTACCTTCTAGTGGGTTGTTTGACAATTGACTGTACTTGTTCCTTATATGTACTTTTTGTTCAATATCCAATTCACATTTTTCTTATTTGTTGCTTGCAAAAGCAATAACATTATAGCAATTATTATTGGTAAAAGAAATGGGAAAATGAAATGAAAACTTAAAGCTACCACTAGATGAAAAATGTCACTATTATGTGTGTGAAAGTAAAATTATTTCGATATTTGTTCCTTGTTTATCTAATGTTTGATATACTATTATTTCCATTTCATATCTATATATCGTGACATTATTTTTTGTACTTTTTGATAAAACAATAACAAGAATGGAGTTATCATTGCAATTACAAGAGATGAAAATAAAAATGTATACTTTTTTCTAAAGTTATATGGATTTTAATTTTTTAGAGAAAATAACAGGAAATAATGCAAGCAAAAAAAGAGTTTAGTACATTACCTTGTAGCAGGCTCTTTGAAATTTGGTTGTGCTTGTTCCTTATATGAACTTTTTGTCCAATGTCCATTACACACTTTTCTTATTTGTTCATTGCAAAAACAAAAATGTTTTAGTAGTAATTATTGGTAAAAACTGGGAAAATGAAAGAAAACTAATCTAGTTATATGATGAAGCCTTGGCTAATTGACAATTAATTGTACTTGTTCCTTATATGGACTTTTGCTTCAATTTCCAATTTCCAATTTTCTTATTTGTTCCTTGCAAAAAGCAATAAATACTCAAACATCTTGGAACAATGTGTTGCCTATTTATTATAGTTTGATAATATACAATAATGTTGGTAGAAATTCTAGAAGTCAGTGTGTGTTTCCTGCAATGTTCTCTACAAAATAGGACAAATTATGTAATGAAAAGTTAACAAATTTGTTTACCTTTAATTGTGTTGATTGATCAATTAGTTATCTTCTTATGTGTTCCTTAGAAAAGCAAAAATATTTTAGTAGACATAATTGCTTTAAGAAATCAGAAAATGGAATGAAATAGGGTGTCGTACAAAAAGTAAAATCTTATTATTGATTTACTCAAACATTTTGCAATAACATCTTTCCTATCTATTAGATTTTAGATAGTGCAGTTATGAGAACCAATGGAAACATACACAAATAAGTTTTTTAAATTTCATTAAATATAAATGAATGCTTAGATTTTCAAAATTGAATTTACAATAGGGAGTGTAGACCATCAAATAAGGTGCATGAATATAAAGACATTTTTAGTGTTGAATTGTGTTGCACAAATACAATTCACTTAGAATTGGTACAATACAACATAATTCAACACTAAATACCCTTATAGAACATGTATCTCCATATTGAAGACATTATTTTTCCATTAGTATATAAAGGGAAAACAGTTTCAGAACCTTCGGTAAACCTACATTGAAAGACAGACTTTCAGAAACACCGAAAGTATAATTATCATATATCACCGAATGTGTAAAGTTCAAGAGAAACCCGACGAGACAAAATTCAAGCTAAAGAGCAGAAAAAGAGGAACCCGACAGAGGAAGGGAACCCGATAGAAAATTCAATCAAAGGAACACTGAAAGATAGGCAAACTGATTTCAGAGCAAACCAAGCATCAGACATCAAAAGTAAGTTACATCCCGAAAAAAGTGGATCTGACTTCCACGTCAGATAAAATAATTGTATTATATTTATAGAGTCTTGATTTGTTTAAAACCATTACTCAAGGGACAAGAAACATTATTGTAATTTTTTTAATCAGTCTAACTGATTTAAAACATATAGACTAGGAGATCAAGATCAAGTTGTAAACCTTTGATCATAGAGTTAAGTTTGTTTTACATGAAACTTAATTAGGTCAATCTATGTTATAAATAGATGTTGTAACCATTTATTACTATGGATGAGAAGATGAATGTATCCTATGAGCACATCTATGGATCAGACTGAGAGTTTCAAGAAGCAGAAAAACAAAAGGTGAATTTGGTTATCAAGAACCAAGAACAGAGGCTACCGAGCAATAGAGGTATTATTAAATCACATTAGGTGATACATTTATACATGTAGTCTTGAATGGATCTGTAAACAACAATATTAGATTGCATACACTCAGGTCAATGAGTAATTTGCTTACATTCTAACAAGTGAAGCAAAGTGTAAAAATCCTTTCAAGGAAGGTGGATTTAACAATACTTTGTAAATCACTTAACCGAGTGCACACTAAACAGTGTTGCTAAAGCTCTTAACAGAGTAGACTTTAACATGTCTCCACATAATACTCCTAACAGGGTAGATCATCAGAAGTGATCAAATTGTAAGCCTTAATCGACCCCTTCCAATCTGCAGATAGTGAAGATTTTGTGGGTGCCATCCCCAACGCATTTTTAACCTTCTTACAGAGGTTTTCTGCATTATCATATCTTGTGTTATGTGTTACTTACCTTCATGAATGTTTCTATGAATGTTCACATGTTTCTTAAGTTAAATAATTGATATGTCTTACACAAAGATAACATAGAACAGATGGTTGGATAAACATTTGATTACATAAAGGTTAATTGATAAAAGATATAAAAGTTTTAGAGGTACTGATTCACCCCTCCCCTCTTAATACACACTTCCCATTATTTCCAACAATTGGTATCAGAGCTAGATCTCATATTTGGAAAGCTTAAAGACTAAAGAGAAAAGATCATACAATAAAGAGAAAAGATCATACAATGGAGAAGTACAGACTTGACAAGAGTATTGAGAATCATAAGCTAGAAATTCAGATCTTCTATGAGCAATATAAAGAAGCTAGAATCAAGATGAGACAGCTACTGGATGAAAGAAAGATTATGGCATCTCGTTGTAATGAAACATATTACCATGATGAAGAAATACCAGATTTCTTTGAGTCTTCAGGATCAACAACTAGCAAGGCATCAGACACAATAGAAGAAAGCATCACAAGCTTTTGGCTGGACAAGTGAAATCTCTGCAAATCAATCAAGAGACACAGATGGTAAGAATGATTGATGTCATGAACAATGCTAGACAAGCTGAGCAAGAGATAACACTAGCTATTGATGATTGAAGGAATATTACTGAAAAGCTACAAGAAAAAGAGTCAGAAATAGAAAGACTTATAGAACATCATCATGAGATTACAAATCAAATTGTTCTTATGAGTCAAGAGGCAAACAGATTGAATACATAACTCACTGAGAGAATAGAAGCTATCAACGAGCTAAGGGAAGAAAATGAAAAGCTGAAACAAGAAATAAGAATTTAGCAACAACATAATGAAATTATCAAGAGAGCTAAAGAAAGCAATAAAAGAATGGATGATTTTCTTGATGGACAACGAAGAGTCAACAACAACACCGGTCTAGGCTATACTGAGAATGGAGAATCACCCAATCAAGATGATCCAAAGAATGTCTATGCAAATCCAAGACCAAGAAAGCTTACATGTAATGTCTGTGGAAAGCAAGGCCACACATCAAATATATGCAGGAGCAAAATGAAAGGTATTCCAAAATCTACATCTTCATTCATAGGATTTTGTTATAAATGTAACAAGAAAGGACATAAAGCATATGAATGTAAGTTTGAGATGAAAAAACCAAAGAAGGAAACCTACATGGACAAATACTATCCTACTTGCAAAATGCATGGGCACACTACTCTTGAAAGTTGGAAGAAGAAAAGGAAAGCATGGAAGCCAAAAGGTCAAGAAACTGCCTATCAATTGAAAAGAGTCGGTAACTAGTATGTATGGGATTACAACACATGAACAAACTATACAACATGTGGAAGATTTGGTCACATTGTTGCAAATTGTATGAGATAATGGACAAGAAAGTCTAGAGGTTGGACTAACCCCGGAATGGCATGTTTACACTGTCATAAGGCTGGTCATCTCAAGGAATACTACAGAGACTGAATGATAGAGACCAACACCTTCCCTAATGGAAATACCATTGAAGACATCTGGAAGATGAGAAATAAAATGTGGAGGAAAGCTACTAACACTGATGAAGCTGGACCGAGAAATGCAATTGGTGACACCCTATCCAATGGATCTGGTGACATCACCACCCCCACCTAAGTAGAACAAGTAAGTATGGAATTGCATTACACCAATATATATTTTGCATCAGTTCTAATCATACATAGTTGAAATACCAAATTTGCATGATTATAGATGCACTATGGTATTACTTGTTAAAATCTGTAAAAACTAATTCATCGGGTAATGCATACCAAAATACATCGGTATACATTCAAAGTTGAATTGTCTGCACCTACCGAGAATAGTCGGTTAACATACAAAAGCTAAAAGTTTCTAGTGTAAACTAAGATCCGTCGGTAATCAAGCAAGGTGAAAATTTGTCTTCGCCATACACCGAAACCCATCGGTAAAAGGAAAATTAAAAAGACTGCCAGAAGTATTGCATTGTCATCAAGAGGGAAGTTAATGTCTTAAACCGACGACTCCATCCTCACACACCGAGGAGTGGTTGAGCATTAATAACTCAACTTAGGGAAAAAGTATATAAATAGACGATGGAAGGGTTTCATTTTTCACCAGCGATTTGAGCGAAGCGACCTGAACAAAACCAGAGCTAGAAGCGACAACATTGCAAAGTGACTCCAACCCAATTTAAAGCACTCTAAGCAGATCAGTTACAACTACAGAGGCTGGAGTAAGTACCAAGCATAACCAAGAACTCTATTTATCATTTATGAAAAGCCCTAATTTCAAAAATAATGGCCACGACATTGAGAACCGTTAAGCTGAAGAGCATCAAGAAGGATAAGGTCAAACTTATTAAGAACTCTACCTGTGTAGAACCACATTGTAAGATATGCCTAGAGGTTGCATCACAACCCGACAATGTTGGAGCATTCTCATGAATACCAGCTAGGGTTTTGCTCATCGAAGATGTGCGAGCATACATACACTGCAAAATTGCAGAAATTGGTGACCTAGAGGTTGAACAAGCTTTCAAGAAGCTATGCAAAGATGATGACACTATTAAAGATGATCACAAACACATCAAAGTGAAAGGGCTCACAAATGCCCTGTGGTTCCCAAAAGAGTTTAAGACTGAGTTGATTTGGTTAGTATTGAGCAGGATCCACAACCATAAGTTATGGCTAGATGAGCCTAAACCAATAGCATGAGATGTTATTCATGCGGTCACCAGTTATCCAATAACTGATAAGGTAAAGGCATTAAAGCACCCGCCCAAGGCCAAAATTGAGAAGAATACAAGAGCTACATGGGATGGAAGAGGACTAAGAGTATCCACCATCGAAGATGATGAAATGAAATTTGGAGCATGTGTCCTAGGATACAAATTCTTCCAAGCTAGCAGGATGAACGACATTGCATCTGGAGCAATGGATGCAGCATACAAGATTGTAAAGAAGGGAACTCAGTTGGATCTATCAGAACTTCTACTCAAGAAGTTAGAAGAAAACTTGAAGACAATAAGAAATGCAAAATCAAATTCATGTAAGTATGGTTCACTTATCATGTGCATATTCTTCTACTTCCAAGAATATTTTCCATCAATAGGAAATGTGAAATGGGATACAACTAGACCAGTCACCATATAGATTAGTGAGTTTATAAAGTCTCTGGGAGACAATTTTGAGTATGTTGTGGATGAGTAATTTACTGGATTCAAGGAAAGAATGTAGAAGAAAGTAAGGATACCAAAACAACTAATTGAGAAATTCAAGACTGATATATGTTTCATGGTAGACACAGATTTCACATACATCAAGACTGTTGTACCAAGAACAACATGGCTACAACCACTTGACTATGAAGTGAAAATAGATCAAGCATCCAATGCAATTGATGAATTAATAAATGAGACAATTGATAAAATACAACCCAATTTTGACACTTATGAAGAATCCAAAGAAAGAATCAAAACTAGCTTGGTTGTGAAGAAGATTAACAGGAAGAAGGATAAGATGGTCAATAACTTGAAGAAGAGATTGTCAGTTACAAAAGAGGAAACCAAACAAAAAGAAGAAACCGAGGAATAGTCACCCATCGATGAAGCTAAGAAGGAAAGTGAATCTAAGTCTACAGAGTCAGATACACCATTACCTTCACCAGCTAAGAAGCCAAGAACTACAACTGCTACAAGGACAAGAAGTCAAATAGCTAAGGACACAAGTCCTTCACCATTGAAGAAAGGTTAAGTAAGGACCTGTAAGAGGAAAAACAAAACACAAAAAAGAGGGCCAACAAAAAGAATAAGGCTCATTAGAACTAAGGAGGACATTGAGGACACCGAACAAGATGAAGCTATTCAAAAGGAAAAGAATAAGATACTTGAAATAGTTGATGACGTGTGCGCCTCTATTATCAAATCAGGTATAGTAAATAGTAGGAAGGTCAAGAAATGGTTAAAATTGGATCCCTTGGATCAAAATAAGATTGAGGAGGCAATCATCGAGATGATGTGCATATATAAATACCTCCTAATACAACTGGTAGACAACATGCCCAAAGAACTTCAAGATAGGATATCGGCAAGATGGACATTTGCCTTGCACAGTGAGAAAGAAATCACGGAAAGAGCTCTAGTATCAGTCATGCCTCTCAAATAAAAAATGGAGGAGATCAAAGAAATGATGAAAATTCATTCCAAAAGGTTCTCACCGAAGTTGAGAGCCTACCAAGTGCTTAAAGGACATCTACCTAGACAGAAAGAGTGAAGCTGAATGGAGAAAAATACTTGATATTCCTAAAAAGGATACAAGTCCCGAGCCACAAAATGCTCTTACCAAGAATCAAGAGACCAAGGATGATCAGGATACTCAGAGCACCAAACCAATTACCATCACTGATGTAGAATTGGACAGAGAGGAAATGGGCACTACATGCAACCAAAATATGGATGTTGCAGATGAGACATGGTTGAACACTACTATGGACAACACTGTGGACAATACAGTTATTGACATCACCGATGATCCTGCAGATGAAATACAAAAAGATGAAGATGTAATTGTTCTCCAAGACTAAATCGATGAACATGACACAACTACAGATACTTCACAGGTGAACATACCGGGCAACATGCCAATATTGATGGAAGCCATCAATATATTCCATGAAAAGGAGAAATCACCTACCGAAGATGAAAGCATACCTAAAGACAAGGGTGATGTAGAATGAAAATATACATCTGAAGAATAAAAAGACACATCTGAAGAACCAAAAGATGCTACTGATGTACAATAAGACAAATCTATTGATCAGAAAAGTGAAGAAGAGCAGCAAGAAAAAGATGGAGAGCAGAAAGAGAAAAGTGAAGAAGAGAAGAAAGATGATACACTAGAGAATATAGAAGAAAAATATGCAGACACACCCAAGGTTAATGAGGAGACATCTTCACCTAACCGACGAGTTGACACTGAGCATAAGGTAAAATAAAATACATCTACCAAACCTTCACCGAGCACTTCAGAGAAGACAAATGAACTAGCAATAGTAGTTCACACATCTGCATCCACACAAATCTCAGAGAAGAAGAAGAAAGAGAATAAGAATCTAGTTACTTTGGATGAAATTATTGGGATTCCAGTTTGTGATCCTAGAACATTCGATCCAACTGAACTAACAAAGTATGCAAGACTTTGTGAAAGAAAAGCTATCCAAGATAAGCTTAGGAAGGCAACAACAAAAACAAAGGTACTCAAAACTACAAAAGACATACTGCAATAGATAGTACCTGACACTAACATTGATCAAGATACTCCTATACTTGATCAATTGGCCGTTCTCACAGAAGCTATTACATCTCAGAATGTAAATGTTGAAAAGATAATTGAAGAACAATAGGAACATAAATTTCAATTCAAACTAGTAGAGAAAACTAGCCAAGAAGTGGCAGAGAACAAGGTGAAGCTTTCCAAACTTGTAAGTACATTGGACCCCATTATTTCAGAAGCTATAACCTTAATCCAAAAGTTATGCACTTTAGATCAACTCACTAAGGACTATAGTGAGAAGATAGCACAAATCAATGCTGATCTACAAGCAAGTGCACAAGGTCTCACTAATAGTGAAGATGAAATCAAATTGCACTATGAACAGCTAAATCAAGCAAGAAAGCTGAGACAAGACATTCAAAATGTAGAATCAAAGTTTAGAGATGAGGTAACCGAGATCCAAGCTCTAATTTTACCCAATCTCACATTACTGTAGCATCACATGACACTGGCAAGAACACTAGTTGCCACCCCAAAAATGTCTGTCCTAGACAACATTTATGATATGAATTAGAGAATATGGCTCTAGAAAACCTTAAAGAGAAATGGCAACAAATGATGGAAGATTTGACAAACTCTCATTCCCACATTCTGGACAATTTGTAAGTTACACATTTTTTGCCAAAATTTTGACAACTTGTAAGTTGTACGTCTTTGTCCTTAATATCAGAAAAGGGGGAAATGATATGTTCATACATGTTCATAATATGAACATAAGAAGGTGAAAAGGAGAAATAAAAAAAGGGCAAGTATAAGTATACATGTACATATATACTATAATGCATTCAGTTAGGGGGAGTCATATAAAGACAAGATATATACATGGTGTACATACTAAACATTTTAGTATTCATGCACATATCAGTTTTTTATACTAATGTCAAAGGGGGATATTAAAGACATTATTTTTCCATTAGTATACAAAGGGAAAATAGTTTTAGAACCTTCGGTAAACCTACACTGAAAGATAGACTTTTAGGAACACTGAAAGTACAAATATAAGAGATCACCGAATGTGTAAAG
This sequence comes from Thuja plicata, assembly GCA_018584345.1. Lineage (NCBI taxonomy): Eukaryota > Viridiplantae > Streptophyta > Pinopsida > Cupressales > Cupressaceae > Thuja > Thuja plicata. The sequence goes on from MU224600.1 coordinate 2,941,683, forward strand.
TTCAAGAGAAACTCGACGAGACAAAACTCAAGCAAAACTAAAAGAGAAGAAATAGAGGAACCTGACAGAGCAAGGGAACCTGACAAACAGTTCAATCAAAGGAACACCGAAAGACAGGCAAACTGATTTCAGAGCAAACTGAGCATCAGACACCGAAAGTCAGTTACATCCCAAAAAAGTGGATCTGATTTCCACGTCAGATAAAACAATTGTATTTTATTTATAGAGTCTTGGTTTGTTTTAAAACCATTACTTAAAGGACAAGAAGCATTATTGTAATTGTTTTAATCAATCCAACTGATTTAAAACATATAGACTAGGAGATCAAGGTCAAGTTGTAAACCTTTGATCATAGAGTTAAATTGGTTTTACGTGAAACTTAATTAGGTCAATCTATGTTATAAATAGATGTTGTAATCATTCATTACTATGGATGAGAGGATGAATGTAGCCTAAAAGCACATCTATGGATCAGGCTGAGAGTTTCAAGAAGCAAAACAACAAAAGGTGAATCTGGTTATCAAGAACCAAGAACAGAGGCTACCAAGCAACAAAGGTATTATTCAATCACATTAGGGGATACATTTATACATGTAATCTGGAATGGATCTGTAATCAACAATAGTATATTGCATACACTTAGGTCAATGAGTAATTTTATTACATTCTAACAAGTGAAGCAAAGTGTAAAATTCCTTTCAAGGAAGGTGGATTTAACAATCCTTTGTAAATCTCTTAACCGAGTGCACACTAAACAGTGTTGCTAAAGCTCTTAACAGAGTAGAATTTAACAGGTCTCCACATAATACTCCTAACATGGTAGATCATCAGAAGTGATCAAATTGTAAGCCTTAACCGACCCCTTCCAATCTACAGATAGTGAAGATTTTGTGGGTGCCATCCCCACCATAGTTTTTACCTTCTTACATAGGTTTTTTGCGTTATCATATCTTGTGTTATGTGTTAATTACCTTCATGAATGTTTATATGAATGTTCACATGTTTGTCAAGTTAAAGAATTGATATGTCTTACACAAAGATAACATAAAACAAATGGTTGGATAAACATTTGATTACACAAAGGTTAATTGATAAAAGATATAAAAGTTTTAGAGGTACTGATTCACCCCTTCCCTCTCAGAACACACTTCCCATTATTTCTGACAGTTCAAGCACCTAATATCAGGTTTCATGATAAACACATTCTTCATTTCACAAGAATGAAAGTGAATGTAAAATGAATACATGGGAAACAATAAATGCTTTCATATTGCACTTGTTAGCTATCTAGTTTATATGATGGATTGAAAGAAATAACCTTACAACTTGCTAAAATGCAGATTGCACGATGCATTATTGAGATTTTCACTCAATATGATCTTAGGCAAATAGTAGAAGATATTGAAGATTACTATCTAATTCACAAAATTCTCTCATGCACTATAACAATTATTAAATTGATCCTAGTCTCTGTCTTTGCAATACCAACAAAATAAATAAATAATGTCCCATGATGTTAAACCATTAAAAACAGTCATTCTACAATATTATAACATAAAGTAAAACATGTTCTAATCAAGATACTTAAAGACAAAATGACAAAAGTAGCAGAAATTTAGATAATTATTTTTGGTATTCTCAAAGAAATATAAAATATTAAGGACATGGATCCACTAATGTTAACTATTACTTTTATAGATCATGAATGATCTTTTTCTAGGGGTCTTGGAACATTCATTGAGTTATCTCTGAGACATTTTATGTTCTAATTCAAAAGAGAAGTTTAAGGCTTTAATGAGTCTAGATTTTGATATGTTAATAGGATAATATTCTTTGTTCTTTCAATTTTAGTATGGTTGTGTGTGTGTGTGTGTGTGTGTGTGTGTGTGTGTGTGTTGTAAGTAATATTTTTTGGTCCTTTCATGACTACTTGTGGATGTTTCTTTGGGATTGGTGTTAGGACATCTCAATCTCTGTGCAATTTCTGAAAGAAACCACAAAGATCATAAAAAAATAGCACTTATGGTTTTATGCCAAACTTGTTACACAAATCAAAATATTCTTCAAAATATCTTGTGCTAATACTAGGCACAAATGAATACTCATATGTTAATCACTAATGGAAATAATGCAAGTAGAATATGTAGGAACCATGGCTTCCACATTTTTACTTGATTGTTCTTTCAATCTATCTGCAATGTCCATAGGAAATGATAAAAAATGTAAAAAGAGAGCTAAAAATTAATATGAAATAGATAGGCAGGTTACTATTGCATCCATTTGATGCAATTTGCCATCTTATTTCCTCAATGGTATTGTAGATTTTTTCAAACTCATGTGTATGTCCTATACTTTGTAAATTTAAGCATATTTAATAGATGTAACATCAACTTGCCATAGGCATGAATCAATCATATACATGTCATGTACTTTGCAAATTTGTGCATATTTAATAGATGTAATAGCAACCTGCTATAATCAGGAACCAATCAATTTGCAAAAACCTATTTATCTCTATTTTCATTAGTTCTTAATGGGAAGAGGCACTAGGGAAATCAAACCTCAATATTTTAATTGATCGACGAATACTAGGATAGATATAATTTAATGCAAGTTCTTTGAAATGTGGTGCCATTAAATGTCCACTGATTATAGAGGCTCTACATCCTTTTTGTTTCTTCTTTATGTTTCCCTTCAAACATTGTAGACAAATTGTTATTATGTGTATTTTCCTTTATACATTCAACAAAGATTGAAAAAAAATGAAGAATCTTGAATATGTATTGATGTCTTTATTTGATATTGTCAATAATGTGAAAAATTCACTATGCTTGAGAGTGTATTTTTTTTCTAAATTGTATTTCTTATTTTTAACTAATAAAATTGAGCCTTTATTTGATCTCTTTCAGTTGTGTTATTGTTAGTAATTTGTCTTTACCATTAAAGCTTAGTGACACAAACACTAGATTGTTTAAACGTGGCTGCATAAGTAAATGAGGGGCAAAGTTGAAGCTACAGATCCTTACTATGCAAAGCAAGAGGCTCTAGTGCATGCAAGTAACCTTGCAAGAAGCCACAATAAATCATGTTCATTTCAATACAGAATTCTTGATAACATGAACTCATTGTGTAGAAATCAACTCGATAAAAAATTGGCTTCTAAAATTTATACGAACATTACTATATATTACTAAATTATAATATATAGAGAAGACATTATTGGTAAAACATAGTTATAGAAAATGATAAGCTTCCATATAAAAAGTAAATGACATGTTTTCTTATCATTCAAGATTATCCAAATTATTTTTTCAGCTCACCAATGTTCCAATGACAATATGAATCAAACTTTCAGTGCCAAATAATTGTGTTGTTCTAATGAGTGCTTGCTAAAAAAGATGACATCATGCATAATATTTAAATAATTGAGCCCCTTGATAGAAGAAAACTAGGCAAAGTGTTTATTCATGTCAAACTAATTACATGACAAATTGCATGATAATATAGTAAATAGAACATGCATTAATGGAAAATAAAAAAATGGTGAGCAGACTTAATTTGAAAGACCCCAAAACCCAAACAAGATCTCTTTGTAATCTAATACAAGACAAAAAAATAATACAAAGTTTGCTTGAAAAAATTTCTTAAACCCTTAAAACCCTACTTAGCAATATGGATTTTTTCAATCTCTTCGACAATGTCCTATTACAAAAAATTGGACTGTTGAGTTTGTCAATGGTTTAGATTAGGGTTTTAATAGGATAAGGTTTTTAAAAGGGCGTAGAATTTAAATAGTATCGTAAGTAGAATTTAAACAACATCCTAAGCTTGGAGAAGAAGAATTTGCTAGCAAATAAAGGAGCTAATGGTAAACAACCAGTTGGCTCCATTGAGGAGGAGACAAAGGAGATAATCTAGACAAAAAAATTCACGCATTCAAACTTTATGACAACATAAGCCTTGCATTCATGTAATTCAATTCATAATTTTTGAAACCCTAATAAAAAATGTGAATGCTCACCTGTTAGGTTCTATAACTCTCCAAAACCTTGGATTTAATGATACCTATGTTAATGTCCACCATTCATTCTAAATTTTTAATATTTTTTCCCAATTAAAGTATACAAATTTAAATTTTCTCCTTGCTCTTTCCACTAACAACCAATAGAAACATGGATAATGAGATTTTTGATTTGTTTTAGATATGCATAAATTCATGAACTCTAGGACATACATTTATGTTTGAAAAATTCTCAAATTAAAAAAAAACAAAACAAAAGTAGGCTGAGCTACTATATATATATATTAATAAAATAAAAACCTAGTTCAAGGGCTCCACGGGGAAAGAACTATAAAATTCTCAAATATTATTGATCAAATTAAATGGTAATTTGCATCTGATAGATGCAATAATAACCCGCAACTCTACTTTTTATACAACTTCCTGCCTTGCCGTTAGAACTTTGGCAATATCCATTCTAGAAAATTTGAAATATTCTTGAATCTTACCTAATGATTATAAGCAATAAACATTAACAACGCAAGACTAATTATGCCAAAGGCATTTCATATTAGAAATGAACAACTTGAAGTTTAAAATCGATGGTTGATATTGTAGCAGAGTGTTGCAATACAATTAAAAAAATTAGAGCCATCCAAATTTCATTGTTTTAAATTACAATGTATTTTACTACACAGACAAAAGAGAACACTACATGTCTGTCGCCATTAATTCACATTTATTATTTCCAACTTTTGATTAAATGACACCATGACAATGAGCTTCTCTCTCATTACTTTACAGACTAAAGACACTACATGTCTATCACCATTAATTCATATTTATTATTTTTAACCATTGAGAAACCATCCTATTTGAACTCATTTAGAGTTTCTAATACTATGTTGTTGATTATCATAATTTGGTATAAAGTCAGTGAAATGATTTTGGGTGTCCTTATGTATTTTTATGGTTTGGACATGTGACTCAATATTTATTTTTATTGTAGAACAAAACCACTTTGCATATGTTTCCATGCCTTCTACAATGTGAAATCCATCCAAATAGAATATGAGCTCATTGAAATTGGCATTACCAAATCCTTCCACAATACACTGAACATGTTGCTTCACATATGAATCATGGATGACCTGTGCATGACCTTGAATATTGACCATTTCAAGCCCTTTGATAGAGGAATCTAGTAAGTATCCTTCTTCAATTGCTTGGATGATCAACATTCCATCTTTGCTCATTAAGAAGCTCTAACCAAAACCTTGGAATAAGTCATAAATCCATAAAAAGAAAAAAAAATATTAGCTAAGAGGAGACAAAACATACACTTACTTGCATATCAAAGTCTTCCAAATGCCCAATTTTCCTAAGCCAAGAACAACAAAGGGCAACAAGTAGGCCTGTATTTATATGCTAGTGATCACCAGCCAAGCCACCCAATGTAGTAGGATCTAATGGTGATACCACATGGAGAGGTAGCTGAAATTGATGAACAAAATTTTGGAAAAGTATTCATGAACAAGAAAATGATTTCAAGAATTTATAGAGGATGGAGATGATACTACACAAATAATTCTAAAGTATAAGAAGCTCTTGCATTCTACAAAAGTTTTTGGAAATTTCAATTTTTCTAAATGTTAATGTTAAAGGGGGCTATAGTCATCTCTGTGGAGCTTAACTTGATTTTACATAAGAAGTGCAATGTTAATGGTGCATATGTTATATCAAATGTATGAGAAAACCCACATAGTTTATGCTACCTATTAAAATTGTTGGTAAACTGCATACTTTCATCGATATGATCAAATGACAGTCAATATTTAACATGGATTAGAAAATAGATGTGAACCAATCTTTCATGGTTGGGTTTTAGTTCAATTCGCTCAAGAGGGATAAAGAGAGTTTTGTCTGCAGTTACTATTGCATAATTTTATTCATTGAACATTGCCTACTTAGACAGTCCCAAGAAGAACGAAAGGACAACACATTGCTTCTTTGACTACTATAGGAAAGAAGTCTCTGAACTGAAGCCCCTCCAAATCTAGAAAAACCCTGAATTGCTTGGTGTGGAGGGCATAGTAAATAGTTTTGGCCAACTTATCCTTGACATTTAGTCCCGATGACTAATAAATGTCCTCTATGGTTCCTTTTGAAATAGTGCTGAGATTGTAACAAAAGTAGATGCAAATGGAGGTGCAATTTCTTCAAAAGCCTTTGAAACTTCAATCAGCAACTAACTATCATCGGTAGATGCAAATGAAAGTGCCATGGAAACCTATTAAATTGAATACAGGAAACAGATAAAAAATGATGGGTGTGTTTTGTGAAAGAAGGGAATTGCTAGCTCTCAAAGACAACGCAACTCTTTTTTCCCTCCCGCATCACCACATATATAGAGTATGCAACATGTGGAAGCATAGCCGAGACTACAAAACAAATGTCGTCATGAATGACCTTGGAGGTTGCCACATTTTGAATCTTGCAAACGTTTGCCCTGATTTTCTCTAATCGTCTGCCAACTTTTTCAAATGAAAAAGAAAAATACCATGGGCATAAATGAGAACAACCAAAATTTATACACACCACTGGATAAGTGGAATTTGCACAAGTACCGAGAGGTAGATTAATTTAATCTTTCCGCTTAAAAAATTGGCTAATAAATATAAAGTGAGCAAATAATTTTGTCTAGTTACTAAAATTGATGTGACACATAAAATTAATCATTCAGTGAATATAATTATATAGCTTTTTTTATATATCATATTTATGTTATATTAATAATTTTATTAAATTTAATTGAAACATTTATTTATACAGGTGGATTATATTATACAAGTGTATAAGAGGGAATAAAATATTTATATGCATTATATTTATATTAAATTATAATATATTATATATCATGTTATAAATAATATAATACAAATATTATGAATGTTATAAATGTTAAGAATATATTATGTGTTATATATTATAACACATTATATAGTATATCAGAAATGATTAAGAATAAATATAATATCATACATTATAATTAATATATAATATAATTATATTTATTAGTATATTAAATATTAAAAATAATTAAAAGTAAATGTTACCCAAATTTCCCTCATCTGGTAAAATTGGCTACAGGTGGAGTAAAATGAGGCTCCCACAAGGGTTGAGCCCAGCCTGTAAGATTATGGGCTTCTGGTTTTGGTCATGTCCTCTGCATATCTTTTTAGTTCCCTATTTTGCTTCGTCCATGCAAATAACCAAAATATGAAATCCTAAGTGTTTCATGGTAAACCCTAGCTCGGCCATTTCTCACTCTATTTTCCCATTACCTTTTCAGGTCACTTAAGTTCTTAAAAGTTCCATGTGCACTTTTTAGCATTACCTTTTGTCTCTAAGTCACATAAGGAAGAAGACATATTCTATTTTACCCGGCGACCTCGAGATTTCCTTTTAATCACGTAGTCTCCCAATATAAACCAAGGTTAATAAAGTATCAAGAGATACTGCGACTAAGTGTTTTCTCAACCCTCGAATGTAGCTTGAGTAAAAGTGGGATAAGGTTAAGTCCTTTTTAGTCGGGAGGTCTCGTGATTAATTGCAGGGGTAAGAATCCTTTATGAGACTCTGAGTTTGCCTAGTCGTCAAGTCTCCAGTTTCTCCGTGGTCATAAACAAGTTGAGTTAGGTTAAGTGCTGATGTAGGCGACAGTGGTGACAAGACAATAATAAACAAATGACAAGGGAACACGTGTCTTGATGGGCCCGTGTTTCACACTCCTTCAGTTTCCAGGTCTTGTAACCACGACGGGATATTCCATTTTGTTTTGCGATTATGAAATCACCTTTGTCGCTGGGTCTCCGAAAGGATGTAGAGTTAATAAAAAGATAAGGAGATTGCGAGATTGTATTGTCACCGAGTCTCATGATATAACTAAGGTTAAAAGGAACAATTGGGAGATTCAGTGACAAGGAAGGAAAGGTGACCCAAGATTATAATACGAAGCCCGGGTAGAGTAAAGTCATCTATGGCTACGTTTCAAAGTAAAATCAGATTTTGATCTCAGCTGTTGATGCAGATATCTGTGCCAGCTATGACCGTTGTCATACAAATATTTAAAAATTCAAATATCCCTGTAGATCAGATTTTAACAGTTACGGCAGAGCCGACTGGCGGAGGATTAGATGGATAAGGGGCGACCTTTCAGGAGGAGTAAGGGGTTGAGTCAACTTTTCTGAAGGGGCAATCTGATTTCTGGCATTATTCTCTACAAATAGTATGGTCAATTTGACCCGAGATGGGTTTCCTAATTAAGACCTCATTCCATGTATTTTCGACTGGTCTTCTTTCATATCAGATCCACCGACCTTTTCTAGAGATTGTCATTTATAGCAAGCTACTTTTCAAAGATAGATCTGATCTTCAGTAGATGATTCCAGATTTCTTCTGACGGATTGGACAATTAGGGTTTCTGTTATTCAAAAGAAAACATATTATAATGTAACCCTAATCATTTTTTGGGGACTCCAAGCCTGCGTGCTAGGGAGTATATGTATCAGTTTTGAGAGCTTTAGAGCTCAGATTTTTCCTAACTTGGAAATTATCCGTGGCATTCTTTCTGCCCTCTGATTTCTGTAGTTTGTAATCTTTCATTGATGTTTAGATATTACAGAGGCTTTTTGTGACATCTTTTCTGTCCTTGGGCTTCCTTGTCTGAATCTCTCTTACTAAATTAGAATATATTGAGTGATTTCTAGTGAAACATTGGAGTCTTTGAGCCCTCTTTCTTTTGCAATAGTGTGTACTACTGTGGATGATTTGATTTAGATGAGTTTGTGGATATTCTACAGTCCCCTGTCATTTTGTCTCATTCCTGTGCCGAATTGCAAAATTGGATGTCTGTTTTCAGGTCATAGTCCGTGTCTACTTATAGTAAATACGCTATTGTTTGTGAAATCACTTCTTTCCCTGAATAGCCTCTGTTTGTCTCGGGCCTCTCTATGAAATACTTATGCAAACCTATCTAGGAAGTTGTGTTCTTTTGGTTCCAAGGTTTTCATGCTGAGATTAGTCAATGTATTATGATTTAGGTCACCTTCGGTGTATCACCTAGTAGGATAATTTGCTTTCAGTCATTTCCCTTTCATGCATTCCTTCTATCCATTTTCCCTCAAGAATTTACTTTCCTGTTAAAAAACAAATTTGGGTGACATATCAAGAGGAACCGACCTAGAATCCGGAGGTCTCATCTCGGTTAGCAAAAGGTCCCACAACCTTGATATGATTCCCATGTTACACTAGATTACCAAGACTACGAGAGCTTGGGTGAAGGGTGCAAATCTAGGTGTCTAACAGTAAAATTATATATTTAATAAATATATTTTTACACAACAAAAATTAAATTTATATATGAATATTATTAACTATAAATATTAAACAAATTAGTTTAATACTATTTTGTAGTTATCTATTATTACTTTTATATTATTTGTAATAATAGAAATAAAATATTTATTTTAGTTAATTATTACATTTATGAATATTGTATAGCTGCAATTGAACAAGATTAAATTAAACTTAATGGTTCTTGGATAGAAAATCAAAACTATTTTGAATTCATTTTAGAATGTACTTATAAACAAATCGAAGTCATTAGAAGGGTGAAAGGTTGTATGAACTTTAGGATGAATTAACCTTATAATGTATGGTCATAATATTTTATGTTAAACCAAAGCAAATTAAGAACAAATATGAGAAAAATAATGACAGCCTAATTTAAGACTCCCAAAGGTGAGAAATGCGTATAAACAAGAGAAGTGAGAAAGAAGATACAATAAGTTAATAAATATTTTGTGACATCATACATATCAAATGAAGAATGACACTTCTTATGCAATTTCTAATTAGCTTCCTCCCTTGGTAGTGTCTACAAAATTTCTCAAATGTATTATGACTTGAGAAGTATAATTGGATAAGGGCACTAAAGGATAGTGTAGTCACTTACATATAGTCTCTCTCTCTCTCTCTCTCTCTCTCTCACACACACACACACACACACATAACATGAGTTTGTTGGTAATAGATTCAAACTATCTTCTCGATGAAAAGGTTTTCTTTCACTTATGTTTGGTTTGGTTCCCTATAGATGAATCCACACTCGATTAACAACTATCACTTCTTCATTGGGAACATTGTTGTATAAACAACAACATTCACTACACAAATATATGGAAACAAAACCAATTTTTTTTCATAATTGACCTTCCATACTCTTTGGCGTACCCATTGCACACCAAGATGCAATTGCTAGTAATACAAAGATCATTCATCTTGTACTCAAAAAATAAAAAATAAAAAATAAAAAAATCTACTAATAAGAAACAAAAATATATAATGTTATTTATGTACCATATTTAAGAACAAAGCTACCCTAAAAAACGAAATAGCACAAAAAGATGCAAACGTTGATCGCCCTGCCGTTGTCTTACACAAGATTGTTAAACCCTAGCAGCGACCATTGATAAACCCTTCGAAATCCACGCTCATTTTAAAACCACTGTCGTCCTTGCTAACCATTCCAGTTAGCAATCTTCATAGTCATTCTTATCTCATTCCAGTAAAATTTCTAGTATTCTCTGCTTTGGAACCGAAAAATTGAGCTGAAATGTCTCTTCAAAACTTGAAAGATGTCTTCACTGCATTCAGTCCTTCAGCAGATTTTCTCGCCATTACTACAGGAGATGGGCGCATCAAGGTATTTTTTTCCTCCCCTTTTCGTCCTTATATAGTTTTCTTCTCTTCAATATCGGGGATTTAAATTTCTTTTGGATGTATTCATATACCACAAAATTAAAGCAATCGTAGTGAAATGAGCTTTTTTTCTTCGTGTTAAATAATTTATATTAGCTATTAAAATATTCTGCTTCTTGAGCACATTGATTGTAAACTTTATTTCGCCACACGAACTAGTTTGAAAAACCTTTCACAGGAGAAGATAATACCCTAAAGACATCACAATCCATTTGGTCTCGAAGGTGTAGCATATGTAATACTGTTGTTCTGTAGTCTTGCCTTGATTGCCAATGCTGGGTGAAGCGTCAGCCATCTCAGTTTGCTTGAAAGTGGTTTTATCAATTCAAACAAATTAGTTTTGCTTTTTCTATTGTTTTTCAGGCCCTGTCTGACATTTTAGCTAGTGGTAGAGCCAATAATGATTTAAGCCTTATTGGTGTTTATTTCTATTTGGAAATGCCCAGAAGCCAAGTCCTTTGGGGATTGGTATCGAGCTGAATTTGATATGATTCTTTACATGGTGTGTTGGACAACTGGGAGCACTCGAATAATATAGAATTGATGAAAAATGTGACGGCATATGATGTGGTGGACAACTATATGATTTTTTTGGAAAAGAAGATGGATGTAGTTAAAAGTTTCAAGAAGATCTCTTCCAGCGTTGCAGAGAGGATTTCAAGATGCTTGGGCTGTAGTTGGCTTTATGGATATCAAGTCAATGCCTAAAGGGGTAAAGCGTAAAAATGATATTTTAGCTGTGTTGGGTTTTTGAGGAAGAGACTTCAAGCGTAATGTAGCAAAAGATTGATATCACTACCAGTTTTTGAAGTAGTATAGGACACATTTCTTAAAAAAAAGAAAATAAACCACAAAATACCATTATTGGTGACCATCCTCTTGGTTTAGATCCTGCTATCATGTTAGACAATATTTGAAATATAATTCGTAAGACCAATTATTTATGTTAGGGTTAGGGATTATACAACATATATAAGTGCATATGTATCAATAATCATCTTAGCTTATTTAGATATATTATGCTTTTGAACTTTAGGAACCAAGCCATCAATAGTTCCATTTCCCTTAATCAACCTTAGTAGGGTTTGGAGAGGGAAAACCACAAAGGGTGCTCAGAGATTGTTCAGCCCAATTAAGCGCTCCTTTAATGCTTGGAATGAAATATTCTTTATACTTTATTGGTGAAAGGTTCGCCACATTTCATAAGAATTGAGTCACCACTTTCCACTGTTGCCTTTGAGAATAATATATTATTCCCCAAATTGATCTCCCTTGGATATCCTCCTCAGATGAAACCATCTCCCTTTTATATCTTCCAATGTGGGGGAGAGTCACACCTCTTCATCATGTTTGCCCTTTGCAAGATCACAACCTTTCACAATTATGACCCTTTGGAAGAGTTACAATCCTTTATCATTTCTGTCCTTTCAGGAGTTGCAACCTTTCATATCACTCTTTGAAAGAGTCGCAACCCTTCATCATTGCTGCCCTTTGAGAGAGCCACAACCTTGCATAATTACTACCCTTTGGAAGAGTCACAACCCTTCATCATTTTTGCCCTTTGAAAGAGTCACAACCTTCCATAATTACCACCCTTTGGAAGAGTCACAACCCATCATAACTATTAAATTTTTGAACCAGAGTAGCATAAAATAGAACAATACAAAAAGCAGATAACACAAAACACCATAGCTATCCTAGGAAAACCCTCCAACTTGAGGGTAAAAACACAGCCACACCAAAATTGATCCTTTATTGAAAAATCAAAGTCTGCATACAAAGCTTCACAAGCTTAGACAATAACAGATACTCTCCACAAAATTATAGAACCTTCAAATCAATGCTCACAATGATCTTAGCCCAAAACAAGCACCATAAAAATTCCTTCAAACTGAATACCTTCAACGATACTTAGATAGACACACTCGATAGCATCATCCAAAATTTACGGTCGACTGAAACTCCAATACTCACGATATATCACTCGAAGATCACTTACAGGATGCAACAATATGCTCAATAAAAGAACACTACATGCAATATACTTTAAAGTTTTATGGTAGACACTGATGCTATACACATCATTTGATAATCACTGATGAACCATTAACCTCTTGAAAAGTGACGTCTACAGAAATCTCAGAACAAAACTACAGAATAACCAAAAGCTCTCTGTCTTCAATCACGAACACCATACTAACTGAATGAACAACCCACCAAAAATGTCGTATCAAACTCTTCATACAAAGCAATAGACTTTTCATGTTCTCATTGTCGTGGCATATGAACTGACGACAATTCTCAAGGATGTGCCGTTTCAATTTCTTCCTGACTTCAATGCTCGATATCAAGGGACAAGATTCTCCATATGAATAAACAGTTCATGATCGAAGGCTGCAACACCCACGAACATCTGCAGTTACAATAATGGAGACGCTATATATTATTGTCCGACTCAGCAGGCATGTACACAAGTGGCTCTTCAGTTACAAACACCTAAGTCTCTTTAATACTCTACAGTTGTATCATACAATAATTGTCGACACTTGAAAAATATATCTCTTGGCTGCCTCCGCTGTAACATACAAAAACTCTTTGCTGCCTCTGCCGAACATACAAAAACACCTATCTTCAAGGAATACAATCATGCATGGCATGATAGAGAAGAACCAAGATACTGAAGCAATCAACGTAGGTATGCAAATAGCTCCTGCAACTACCTAACTTTAACAATAACATTTGCTTTTTGAAGGATTCACTTCATTATTTTCTTCTCATTACTTTTTTCTCTTCCATTAATTCTTTCTTGATTTACACCTTCCCTTTTCTCTTCCTTCTCCTCCCCTCTTTCAAATGTTCTTCTCTTCCCCCTTTTATATCTCATGTTTGAGTGAGTCACAACTTTTCATTTCATGCCTTGTGACCATTCATTAAACTCAACATAAATTTTAATTATGTTATATTTCAACTTTATTCTTTTATATTTTAATTTTAATTATATTTTTATTCTTTTATATTTTGATTTTATTATGAAATCATATTTCAAAAAGGGGACATTACATGCCTTCATGGTGCAGGTATGCTGTATTGGCCATACAGACAAAAAACCTCATATTGCATTGGTTTAGATGTAGGTGGCCTAACTTATGTACTCAATGACTGCCCTTAAATATTCTTAGCTCTTCATGTCCTGCAAAAAATTTAATAATACTTTTGTATATGCTGCTTAATCAAATGTTTTTAGGATCAATTCACTAAAGTATAGGTGAAACAAAAAACAAAAAATCAAATAAAACCTAGGATGCCGGTTCGAGTTCGAGTTCGAAGAACCGGTTCGTCGGTACGGCAAAATTTTGAAAAGGGGTTTGGGTTCGGGTTTAGGTTCGTTAGTACAAAAATATATAATTATTTTTTATTTATATACATATTTTGATGTTTATGCAGCCTAGAAGCATGAGTTAAGATTAGAATGTCACATAGTATCATAAAAAGTAAACATTTAAACAATACAAACACTTGTAAATTTGTAATCATAGCATCATGAATCATGAATCATGAATCCATGATCATACCATCATATACTTCAAGTTCAAGTTCAACATCAAAGATTCAAAACATTAAAATTAAATCATAACATCAGTTCAAGTATCATTGTTTGAAGTTCAAATAATGGATTAAAAATTTATTGATATTCTTAGTTCTATTAAGATTCTTCATCATCTTCTTCTTCTTCATTGGCATTAGTTGAGTCACAAATAGAGCTAAGGCCAATGGGTTCAGCTGCACTAATAATAGTATTTGCTTCAAAATCTTCACATTCATCAAGTGCAAGCCGAGATGTGGAAGCATCCAAGTCCGCAAGCTCTGCATTTATATCCCACCTCTTTGTCTCCCCTTCATTGTATTC
>MU224600.1:2957959-2974674 GCA_018584345.1 Thuja plicata
TGACTCAATCCATGAATCCCTTATGGGCTTCAATTGATCATCAACCGCCTTGACCTCTTGATCCAACAAGGTGGTTCGTACTTTCTCATAACCAGGGCCCTTATACCCTCTTGGAGCTTCATTGGCATTTTTCAACATCTTCTTCCAATATGGAGAGCGAACAAACTAAAAGGCAGCCCATTTGCATACAAGCATCTTGCCACATCAATGTCGACAAGTTCTCGACTCTGATTTTGAAATGCAGTTTCTAGTGGTCCCTTTCTTTTAAGTGTGTTTGTAGGGGATGCTTCACTTTTAGTATCAAGGCCAACCGAGGTAGTATAAAAGGGGTGATCTTCTATCACAACATCTATAGAGTGGGGTTGCATTCCCTTTGCCTTTTTTTATACTTCTACTACTAGTGGCTGTAATTTGTATATGTTCTTCTCTCTCTTCTGCGCCCTCATGCTTTGCAATATATTGTAATACTGTTGCATTTGGTATAGGTGCATCATTTTTTCTAGGGCATTTCTTGACTCCTCTTCCAGGGAATCCACACAAATGGCCTACCACACGATAATATGAACTATTCATTACTACATCACAACCTCGACATTTCCAACGGAATGCACCACCTCCTGGAAGGGCACTTACAATATCAACATACTTCCACAAAGGAGAATAAGAAGGGGGTTCTACTCTTTGGTCAATATTGCGGTTGCCTCCTGAGGAAGAGGTAGATGCCATTGTAGTTCCTTTTCCTATGGCAAGAAATTTGTATACATATTCAATATAAAAACAAGAGAATGAAAAATTCTGGAAAATAATGGACAATGAAAGAGAAATGAAAATAAAATAAAATGCTTAAACAAAAACAAAAACTTGAAGCAAATGGAGCAAGAACTTAACTCCTCCACTCATTGTAAGCTTGCAAAGGTGTAGAAATGAGGCACAATCACTTGAAGAAGGTCCACAAATCAAACTTCCAACTCCTTGCACAACCAAGCTCATGCTCAACCACCTATTTCCTCTTGCTCAAGACAAAATAACCTATTTGTACACCACAAATGAGAATGAGAAGTAAAAAAAAGGCCTTTCAAATCAGCTATTTAGGGTTGTGGATGCCAAATTTTTATTAAATGGCATAAAATCCCGTTTTTATTGAACCCGCAAGCCAAGTTCACCATTTTATTTGAAGTTTGCTCGGGTTCGAACGTCCGCAGCCTGGGTTCGAACTCGGTCCCGCGGATCAGACCCTGCCTGGACCCACAGGCGGACTGGACCCGGACCACGTACTAGTTCAAATTTATCCTGCTCCGGGGGGTCCATGGGCGAATCTGCTATCTTAGAATAAAACCAATACATTTTACAAAAAAAAAAGATTTTGGAAACACTGTATTATCATTATTCAAATTTGATGTTTGAGACTTTGGAGTTCTTTAATGATAGTTTTTGTGAGAAAAGCTAGACGAAGTTCTCTGAAGAATATAATGGTATCACATCAAGAAATAGAGACTTTCTATGAAGTAACTGACATGCTTGATCTGCCGCTTCTCCACCTACAAAATTTCTGTAAATAATATGCTTTTTAAAAAAGTTATAGCCCCAAGATTGTTACTTCTAATTGTTGAATTTGTAGGATCGATGCTTCACTTAAGAGCAGTCCCAGTCCATACTTTTTGAGGTTTTCTGATTTTCGGGATTCTTCTCTACCTCCAGCTCTTAGCTTGCTCTATGCATCTTGTAAGACTTCACATTGAAGATTAACCCTTTGTCTGTGATTCCACTATGATATTCTAGCTTACAGGACTACTTTGTTGACACTGACTTCTGCACCCTTCAATTCATGATTTCTTTTATGCCTCACTTCATCCTAACCTGCACTCGTCTCCCTGTTTCACTAACTTTTTGTATCTCACACAAGCATGGAATTAAGTAGGCAACTCCATATAAACATTTGTTTGAGGATCTTAGGCCTTTTCAGGTATGTACAGACACTCCTGATGCTATTTTTCCCCAAAATTCTTTATACGATCTCTCTAGTTCACCCTAGACATGTTAGGGTAATTTGGAGACACTCCTAACTTTCATCATTGAGGTGTAATCAGGGATAACTTTAAGAAACCCCTCCCCCTAGGTAAAAGTGTAAAATCCTGGCGAATCTTTTATTATTTTGGGAAAAATATTAATTTGTATTGGCGATTTTTTTCAATCATATAATTTTTTTATAAAATGTTGGTGAATCTTTCAATTTTGAGGAAAATCAATTATCAGACTTAGAGGTTAAATTTTCCCCACTTTTATTAGCGCAGTTTCTTCACGGGGAAAGCGCAAACGACTTATAATTTTACAAAGGCATCGTGAGTAGATTTTCTATTTATTGGCATATACTAACCCGATTTCCTGTATCCGTTGGATGATCCCAAATCAATGGTACGGATTCTATTTCAGGCCAAAGTTTTAAAGGACATAAAGTTGCCCAAAAAGTCTCCGAAATAGAGACACATGTCCAATATATATACTTAACTCGTGCCCTAACCTTAAATGTCGGTCCTGCATATTGACGAATATGACCATCAATTAAGACACTTGTGAAATTTCTGGCGAAATTATTAAATAAATCATTTGGAAAATATAAATTCTATTGCTGAATTGAATTTGCATATAACCAAAAAATTATAAAGTTGGGGCGATCCAACTACTCCATTTGGTCCCACTTATTCGCCATTTTCCAAAGTGCCAACATGAAATATTCCCACTAAAGTTTTCCCTGGGCGTAATCTCAAATGCTAAGCTTATGAAATTGCCCCTAGAAAACATTACTTAGCATTGGTGCTCAAATTGGAATAACAAGCAAAAAAATTACAGGGATATTATCACTTATTCTAATTCCATTCTATGCTAGCCTTAACATCATGCATTTAAAAGATTACCAAATGAATTGAATGGTCATCTATTCACTGTTTTCTATCTGATTATGTATGTTAATTATTGGAGATTTTACTTGACTAATCCCCCCAAAGGAAATTGAACAGGTTGGTTTTGTCTATGGACAAAATTTGCTCTAAATGTTTTTTTTCCACAGACTTAATTGTTGAGATTGGTTTTGATTTAATTTATATTTATTGTCTGAAGTAAGGTATTTTGTCGTATTCAGATATGGGATACTGTAAATGGTCAGTTGCAGAGTGAATTTTCTGACATTGCAGCTTCAAATCTTGGTACGTCTAATGGCCACCTGTCTGTTGATTATTCCTGCATGAAATGGAGTCCAAACATGGGAAAAAAGGTATTGTTTATTCCAAGTCTGTAGCCTAAAATTTCAAGTAAGCTCTCAGTGAGTATCATAACTCTTTTTTGGTTGCAGAAAAAGAAAGGAAAAAAGTCATTACTGGTTTTAGGTACTGGTGTGGGTGATGTTTTAGCTCTAGACCCTATGTTGGGTGAGGTCAAATGGAGATGCAGTGACTGTCATCCTGGGTATGTGTGTCCTTAATCTCTTTTACTTTTGGTAATAAAAAAGATATACAGAGTTTACTCCATAAGAGGATGCAATATTGTGAAAAGAACTTCAAAAGTCTAAAATAAAACGTCTTTGTTACACAACAAATAAAAAATGTACATTGTTTTAGCAGGCTATCAGGAATGATACGAGGCTTGACTACACAGGTAATTGCATCCATAAAATAGTGCATGCGATCTCAAATTAAAACAATTATACAATGCCTGCAGAGTTATGTGTTGCAGGAAGATGTATTTCCCAACCCTTGGGATGCGTCTTGGGGTCTGAGTTGCATATCTGGTGCTGGAGATGTCCCTTCCTTCTTTTCAGGCCTTTCTTACAAAAGCTCTAAACATTGAAAAAGAGTATTGGTCGCAATCTGTGTCATAAGATCCCAAGGATCTGTATCCTGTGAGAGCTTTGGCTGCTACTTTTCATTTTGCAGGCAGTGTGGGTTTCCCGTTTTTCCTATATTACATACACCCAGTTCCCCTGCTGCGTTGCCACACACTGCAATACATGGGAAACAAGGCATTTTGCATTCTTCTTTACAATTACCGCATTGACTTGAATTGTATGGAGTGTCACAGAGGGCAGGCAACATATCATATGGAGGCTATGGGACAATGTTTCATGTAGAGAGATTTTGTGGAGGCTATGCTGATTCTGCTTTTATCACAGGTGGAAAATGAAAATGATATTACATTGCACAAGTTCAAAAAAAAACTGGCAGTTTCCAACATAGAATGGAACTCCTAATGATTTTGGTTTTTCAGAGCCTTGCAATTCTATTTTTGATTTCACCACCATAGCCTTTGTATTTGTTACATAGCCTTTGTATTTGTTATGCTTCTGCCTTCCAAACAACCTTTCCAATTTTTTTTTATGAATTGTCTCATATCAAGTGCCCCTTGTTATGAATTAATTGAATGAGTATTTATTTGTTTTACTTCAAAGACAGACTATTATTTTTTAATATTTTATCATTATGTGGTTTAAATTAAATGTATATTTGTTTGATCTCTAATCCAAGTCAACCTTATTTCAATTATTTAACATTGAGGTCGCAAAGTCATAGGAATTAATTTTTCTATCGTACAATTCTTAATATTTATTATTTATATTCTTGTCTCTGATGCTTATAAAAAGTTGGTGTACCAGTATCCATCTCCTATATCAGTACCAGTACTAGTCTCCTGGCAAGGCTGATTATCTCTATACTAAGCAGTACGCACCTAATAATAATTTTCTGAAAAACTAACACACTTTTATAGGTCTTGTCAACACTATAAGACTGTACCCTGTGAGTTTAAAAACCTGTCTCAACTGCAACAAGGGAGTTTTCTCTTGGTTTTGGGACCTATTTACTGAAATAACATCAGATTTACAATGATAAAACACTTACCTAATACGTAAGTTACCAAATCGTGTGAAAATTAGGCCAATTCCTGGTACAAAACTTCCCAGAATTGGAGTCTGAATTGGAGTCGGCACAAAGTTTGTTAGGGTTTGGGATTTTTGCCCCAAAAATTTGGTGAGTTCCCGACCTCTGGAAAACCCTAAACAACATTTTTCACTCCTGAAATAAAAAACCCTAAATGTAAACTCATTTTGTTTCAGACGAAAACTATGATTTGAAAAAAAAATATTTTGACTGTCATGATATTTTGTTTATTTTATAATTGATGGCAGGGGTAGTTGGAAGTCACGACCAACAATCCCGATCTGCAGAACTCCAACAATACCATCATTCCATTCTCCGGATTGGATCAAATCACCATTGTTTTTTAGCATTTTTCCGTTCCTACTCTCCCTTATGAAGGTATCCTGACTCAAGGGTTGCTCATTTCTATACTTGTTTTTATTCATTAGCCATACCTGCTGCCTACCTGGATTCGTACAACTTTTACCCATGTTCTGAGCATTCCCATTTTCTACCACATCTTTTATTTGGGCCCTTTTATAAAAAATTCTGAATCAAATAAGAACATATTATATTATAATAGGTTCATTTATAAGTTAAAATAATTTAATAATTAATATAATTTAATAGTTTAAAATTTATACTATTATGTATTTTATTAAACTATATAAAAATTATTATACAATATAATTAAAAAATAAAAATAATATAAACATTAAAAATTAAGCAATATTATTTAATATAAATATATTTATTTTTACTTTATAATGTATATATTATATATTTAATTTCTAATATAGATATTTGTAATTTTATATCTTTTTTGTATGGATGTACCCAAATGTACCCAACCCCCCCAAAAAATTGTGTACCGATGTATCATTCTAATCTTTTACTGATTGGAATGAAAAGGGAATGAAAGGTACTAAAACCAAAAAAAGTGATGCACCAATAATCTATGATGCGAAATCGCATATCTTGCTCCAAATAACACAAAACAATAAAAAGGAACCGACAATCACTGGCACAAATCTCATTTAAAATGATATCAAAAGGTCCCAGGAAAGGACATGCAGCTGTAAAAGGGATGGGATGCATACAACATACCTGAAACAGGTCAAAAGAGGGTGGTATCCTCCGTAGCACAACTGAAAACTACTAATATATACAATTTCCAGCCCATAAGAGAGGCAAAAGTCTGCACTTTATTGATTGAAAAGGCTAAGAGCATGTATATTTCCACTTAAAAGAACAGCCAAGTCTAAAGTTTTTTTTGGTTATATCTATATATCTCTGTTTTTTGTACTATATATATACAAAATATAGGAGAGAATGAATAAAAAAATTGCTTGAGAAAGAAAGGGGTGCATTCCTTTTCTGGAGGAACCACAAAGTTCATGGCATTAAATGCAATTGAAACTCTTGAACTGGGCTTAAAGGAGAGCTAGTTGAGTTTATCCTTTCAAATATTGAAGGAGTCTGACTTATTACCATGCTCTAGATTTTCCTCACCACTTGTCTTCTCATTACCACCACTTCTAAACCCGTATGTAAAACCAAAATGATCCCAAAAACTCGCCTTAACAAAAATAGAATAAAACCTTAACCCATGGCGCACTATCACATCACGATATTCAGGGCATAAAGTTGGTCTCGCCCAAAATGGACACCTAAGATGTAGGGCAGGTTAGAGGAGGTATGCTGAGTTGTTGGGAGAGCTCCTATGTTGTTAGGGCAAGCAAAAGAGCTCAATGCCATTTCTTTTGCTGCTCAACCTCTATTTGTTAAAATGTCATTGAATATGACGACCCCCTTTGTATATATTTTGCCATTTGTTCTTTTAAAATGCTACGCACTTTATCATTGTGCACATGCGTCTTATCTTCAGCTAGATCAGGCTCTAGAACGATTTGCCAACTTAACCTAACTTGAAAATTGGCTCAACGACCAACCTGTTATATGCCAAACAAAAATGTATTTGTAGAACCCTTTTTTGGTGACCAAATATGAGCAAGAAAGTGACTCTTGCATAGATGTAATCATTGCACTGTGTTACTCAAGCCAAGATTGTGAAATCTGTTGCAAACTGCATCCTTAAGCATCCCCAAGAACCAAAAATGCATCTTAAATCAACCACCACAATAAAGTGGCATGGTCATCATCTCCATGGTCTTAAATGTGTTAAGATTGATGCCCCTGTGATGTACAATGTTTTTTTTGTGCAAACTTGTCAAATTTGGTGGTTGCAGGTCATTGAGATGCATTAATTGTGTTGTGTCTTTTACGAGGGCAGGTAGGAATTATAGTGGAAGATGCTGGGAGTTTTGAACTGTTGGGGATTAGGGGTAATGAGGAAGTCATGCTAGAGGAGATGTGAGATAGGGGAAGGCCAAAAGGGGAACTTTGATAGGAACAAGGTGTCGAGATGTCAGGATCAGGGAGAAGGGTCATGGCTTAACCTGATTGCAAGTCAAGGACATGGCTAAAAGTCAAGTCCAACTCCGATAGGTTATATAGAGAAATTGGTGGAGTTTAGACTTTCAGGGTTTGGTGCAAACAAGTACTCGATTAAGAGCAAGGTTGAAATTTGACCCCCACAAGGCTTACTAACTTTTTGGAGTGCAAGGTATCAGAGCTCAAGAAATGGAGATGAAGGGGAATGAGTACCAAGGGATGGGATGCAAAGGAATTAGATTTTTAACAAACTTTTGGGCTTTGGGGGTTGGAAATGCTAGAGGAATGGTAGTGAGGAATGAGAAACTTCAAAACTCCGACTAAACAACACTTAGACAAAATTTTAACAAGGAGTTAAGTAGGTTGTCGGGATTGGTATGAACGGTATGCAAGTATGGACAACCTCGAAAACCTGAAAGGTCAACAAACAAACAAAACAATAGAAACAATTTAGTCTTAAACTTTCTATTAATTTCATTTTTTGACTCTTTGGGGACCCATTTAGGATGTCTCACATTAGCTATCTACAATGGATCAAATATGATCAAGACACAAAATGGATGGGACTAAAAAAAATGACACTACGGATTTGAGTCCCAATAGAGGGCCAATAAGACATAAAATGACAACATTTTGACGACCTCTGCAGTATGATTGCTTGTGACTCATGGATCTTGTAGCTTATTAGTCCATTGGGTATGGAGTTGCTGTAAGTCTTTCAAATAATTCAAAAGAGCAAACGTTAATTGAAACATTGCATGAGTAGCCTCAAAACAAACTGAAAAATGCTTCAAAGCACAAGCAAAACATAAATCAACATGTGCAAACAACACTTGGAGGAAAACATGACAACTAGAGTCCTACATTCTCCTAATGAGAATGTAGAATGTGGAAAAACACTTATTTGGAAAAAAACAAACTACTCTAATATGTAAATGGTTTGTAAATTAACATCAAAAACATGGCTCGAGGTGTAGCTCATTGATTGGGATAGGTAGTTCTTCTCCATTCAGCCTTGAAAGTTGGAAAGCATTACCTTGCTTGCAGCTGGTTATGATGTATGGGCCATTCCAAATACCATAAAAAAATGCCATCAAAATTTTCAAGTATTCCAACCTTTGCTCTATCTTTAGCCCCATTCAAGACCAAATCTCTTACCTTGAAGGTTATATCAACTGTTTTCTTGTCAGATGTCCTTTTGACTTGTGCTTGATGAGCTTCAAGGGTGTTCTTACCTTTTTTTCTTGTCTCCTTTAACTCCATTAGCTCAACCAATCTAATTGTCATTGCATCATTTCCACTTGTTTTGCAAGCTCCAATGAGGGTAACTCTAATGATAGAGGAAGTCTCGCCTTTTTTCCATAGTCAAGCATGGAAGGAGAGTTGCCAATGGCTCTTTTTGGGGTAATCCTATCAGCCCAAAGGTTCGTCTTTAGCTTTGTATGTCAAGACCTTTGATTTTTTTCCATCACCCTCTTGATTATTCTAACCAAATTCATGTTGGTTGAATCAGCCAAGCCTTTACCTTGATGGTTATAGTTTGATACAGTCTTTAAGTAGATGCCATAATATACAACCCATTCACTAATCTGAATACCAACAAAAGATTTTGTATTGTCTGAAATGATGGTAGAAGGAACACCAAACTTTGTTACAATGCCTTCTAGGAAGTCCAAAATTGAAGCCTTAGTAGCTTCCTTGAGTGCAACTGCTTTTGTCCACCTCACGAAGTAATTTGTGGCTGTCAAAATCCATTTGCGTCTAGCACTAGATGATGGATGGATCAATCATGCCAATAATGTCTTAAAACCCATTGGACAAAAGACTGATCAACTTCCTTGAGTGCAACTGCTTTTGTCCACCCCACGAAGTAATTTGTGGCTGTCAAAAGCCATTTGCGTCTAGCACTAGATGATGGATGGATCAATCATGCCAATAATATCTGAAACCCCTTTTTCAAAAGACTGATCAACTTGAATAGGATGGAGAGGAAGGGCAGCTAACCTTTGATTTCTTGTAAAATAAACACATTATTTACAATATCTTACCTACTTATGGGCATCACTGAACAAATCAGGCCAGTAATAACTGGCTCTCATGATCTTAGCAGTAGTCCTTGGAGAGAAATGACCTCTTGATTGGCCATCATGAAACTCTTCAAGCTCTCTAGCAACCGTTTCACTCTCAATACACCTGAATATAACTCCATTTATGTTCTTTCTAAATGAAATTCCATCAACAAGGACAAAGGGAATGGATTGTACCTGAAGTACCTCCTTTTTTGCCTTGTGAAGGCCTTGAGGTACCTTGAGGTCGTCACTTGTTTGTAAGAAAGAAATCATATCTCGTGTCTATCTGTTTGGACAGTTAGGTCCAGCTGATTGGTCTTTTTGTAGCATGTAGAGGCCTTCTTATTAGCATCAAGATCTGCTGCAAGTTGTTCACACAGCTCCTTACCTCTCACCAACTTGGTAATTTTGATATGAACATCGTGTTCCTTGACCTTGGCGATCCAACCAGCCCTTATTTCACTGATGTCTTTCTTAAGAGGAACTCTTTGACACTTGCATGGGGTACCATCAACTGAATTTATTATTAGAAGGTATATGTCTAAATTTTGTAGTGCTCAAACAACAACAAAGACTTGTTTGTCCGCATAACCATACCTCAGTTCATAGTCTTTGAGCCCCTCACTGGAAAAAGCTCTTGGCTGTTCCACTTGTCATTATTTTGTTGTACGAAGACGGCTGAATGCTTCACTCTCTTCCAAAGGTGTAAAGGATGAAGTCATCGTCGCATTTTGGATTGACAAGCATTGGAATTGAACAATTGATTGCTTGATACCTTTAACACTTTATTTCCTTCCCTTTGTCCATTTAAAAACAACATATTTCTTTAACAAAGAATGTGAGGTTTAACTAATGAAGCAAGATCAGGAATAAAACTCCTCATAAAATTGATTCTTCCCAAGGAACTTTGTAAGCCTTTCTTATGATTGAGAAGAGGAAGAGACAAGATGGTACTTACACATTCCAACTCAATGGCAAGACCTTTTGAGATCACATCACCCAAGAATTTACTTTGTTTGGCAGCAAATACACACTTTTTGGGATTCCGTGCATCATATTCTCTGCATCTCAAGAAGATTTGATTGAGGTGATTCTAATGATCACCTTCATGTTTTGAAACATAGTGATATCATCAAGATAAACCAGCTCTATGTTATTTAGAAGATCCTTGAAAGCCATGTTCATTGCTCTCTAAAATGTTTCACCAGCATTAGTAAGTCCTAAAGGCATTGTCCTATATGCAAATGCACCCCATTTTGTGGTAATTGCAGTCTTGTATTCGTCATATTCTTTGACCAAAATCTAATTATAGCTTGAATACCCATCGAGGATTGAAAAACTTTCGGAACGCATTGTCCTATATGCAAATGCACCCCATTTTGTGGTAATTGCAGGCTTGTATTCGTCAGATTCTTTGACCAAAATCTAATTATAGCTTGAATACCCATCGAGGATTGAAAAACTTTCGGAACCAACTACCATTTGAAGAATTTGTTCCATGGAGGGGAGAGGATAGTGGTCCTTAAGAGAGTATTGATTGAGGTCCCTAAAGTCCTCACATAATCTGATCTCCCCATTCTTCTTTCTTATTTGAACCTGGTTTGCCACCCAAGAGGAATGTTTGATAGGAAATATTATATTGGCTTGTATTAGTTTGGTCAATTCTTTCCTCGTTAGTGCCTCAATCTTGGGGTAAATAGGTCTTGATTTTGCCTAATTGGCTTGGTATTACAGTCTAATTCAATGTCGTGTTGGGCAAGCTAGGGCCAAACCCTTTGAGATCTTTATAATTCCAAGCAAGGACATCATCATAAGTTGACAAAGCTCAATGAAAGCTTGTTGTTCAGATTTGGAGCGTACTTTTCCCAGTTTAAAAAACTTAACTTTTGCTGCAACCAATTGTTCATAGTTCCCTTCCTCAACAACCAAGTTCATCTTCTTGTCTTTCAACTGAACATCTGAATTAAAAAAATGCTTTCCAATGTGATTAGTCCTTTTGGAAATTTGTCGGTACTCAGCTGTATCATCTGATCACCATATGTTTCTTGCAAAATAGACTTTGTTTTAGAAGAAAATTCTGCCTCTTCTTGCAAAAGCAGATTATTTGTTGATCACTATTAATGCTCGCCAGCTTACATGATTATTCAGGACTGTAGGCCTTACCACCAGTGTCGCATGTTCTTGGGCCTCCATGATGTCCTACGGGTATGTCAAATTGTGCTCCAACTGCCGTAAGTCTGTCCGCCTTTTGTTTTTTCTCTCAAGGAACAACTTAGATGCCAAATGCCTCAATGCTGTCAATCAAGTCCCATACCCTATGTTTATGGGACTTGAGAAGATTGTTCTTTACTGTACTTTTGAGCTCTAATATGATTAACAGCCAGCTACAAATGCCTGTAGCATTTTGACTCCTTTCTTTTGTACTAGTAGCAGTTCTTGAATTGAGGCCACATACTTTGCTACATTGTTAGTGCAAGAGAACTAAAATCTGAATGGAAAATAGTACTTTTTCATTGTCATGAGAAACCAACATTGCACTTGCACTAGTACCATTATTGCTCCTTGAACCATCAAAGTATATTTGCCACATACCTTCAGCGTCTTCTCAAAATTTTATAAGATCGAGAACAAAAAAATTCTCTTCATGCATCCAATAAGTGCCTAGCCTTGTTTGGTCCATGTCATTATAAGGATCAAATTAAAAATTAATTTTCCATTCATCAAGCAAAACATATGGAACTCCTTATAAAGATGTGGCAACCTTATGCACGACACTATATTCGTTTGGGTTTTGTATGGTACAATTCATGTTTATAGAACCAAGAGTATATGACTCAATATGGTTTTTTGAGAGAGGGTCAGCTTTTGTGGATACCCTCTTATCATATCCGTTCTTAAACAACTTGAGACCAATTTGAAGATAAATATCCTCCTCTTGATTGTAAATTCTCTAGACAAGCGTTTAGCAAATTATGGAGGAAGGTCTATAAGTAAAATATTTTGTAAAATGAAGAAACTTGGGCATGCATGTAAGGTAAGTTGGAATCTTTGATGATTCCTATTGTCTTAACAACACCATCCAATTGTACAAGCCCTTAAGACATTGGTTCACACCATATTTCAAACAAATCAACCACTTTGTTTGGTACAACAAAACTGTTGGCTCTATAATCAATTCTACAATTATGAACAAGGTGATTACCAATGAACAAAGACATGTAAAAAGGAGGTGGCTTATTAATTTTGCTTGTCTTTTCTTCTTTCTTTGGCTGACATAGACTGATTGGAATGACTATATCTTTGGTTGAAGCATATTTGACTAATTGAAATTCTTCAACGCTTCTCGAAGCAAATCCCTTTGGGTTGGAATAGATAGTCTCCCACATAGTGACATTAAGTTTGGTTATACTCTATTTAACATTGCTTTTGTACTCAATACAAGGATTGGACACAAGTGCTCAAAATGGATTGTAGAAAGAATTAAGTGTTGATGGTGCCCTTTGAATGGACATATTCACCCCTTTATGTCTGCCACAACAATAATGGTTTGACCACAATGAAAATCCACATCTCCAAATTCAGAAAATGTTTTGGGTAGGAAAAAATTCCACTTTTGAAAGTTATGGCACCAAAACCGGCTCATTAATGATAATATGATACGTGTTGGGGTGTTGTGGAGAGTGGAAACAAAGTTGGAAATATTGTGGATCAGGGGTTGGAGATAGCACAAGTCAGGGGTCTAGTAGTAGGTGTGCCAATAAAGATAGATCCGAAAATCCCATGGGCACCAAGGAAGGGTTGGAATTAGAGGGGAAAGCATGTTTAGATGAGAAACTTTGGAACTTTGATGATTGACAACTACTTAGAAGAATGAGAATGCCTTCAAACTTGAGACTTTGGGAACCTTATCTAGATGCTAGGGAAAAGAAGGGGAAAAACAACACACGAAATGGGACAAAGGGAAATGCAAAAAATAGGAAATAAGCAATTTGGTCCATAACATAGATTATTACAAAAAGGGTATATGATGTTCCAAAACTATTGGTTTATTTGAAATAACACCCTCTGTAGGTAGGTTCTTCCTATGATCCAACTAATTTGTCAAATAACTGTTGGTTTATCCATGTGACAATGATGGCATCCATTGCCCTTATAAGCAAAACCTCAGAATTTGTGAACAAACAATGCTTTTTCAAATGCAGTCATCTAATCCATGTTGGTTTCCGTTCCAACACATGTTCCCTCAAGTATACTTAATTTACATATTCACTCTTTTTGTTGGGCCAATTGCACGTAATGGATAACCTATTCTAGGAGTAATCTTTTCACTTGTCAAATGAAATAATGACTACTAACAACAACTGACAAATCTGCTACCTCCATTGTTGATAACTGTTTTAGGCAACCCATGTAACCTAATCATCTTTTTGAAAATTAAGTCCTCCAAATGATGTGCGTTGAAACTACAATAAATGGTGAAAGGGTATGCATATTTATTCGTCTTATCTACAACAACATGAATGCAATTTTTTGTGATGCCCCCTTTTTGAAATATGATTTAATAATAAATAATAATAAAAAAGTTAAATATAAAAATAAATAAATAAATAATAATTAATTATAATATAAATTACACCAAAATAGCAATGGAGCAATACTAAATGTGGATGTTATGAATAAAGAAAAAAAATGAAGAATCAGAAATAAGTAACACTTCCAAACATATTATTTGTGCATCAATGAATGAGGGATCACTGGCCCGTTTGTTTCGTGGAATTTGTGCATGCCGGAATTGCCAATTCTAGAATTGAATCCATTCTAGAATTCTACTATTCTCAAAACGAATTCTAGAATATGGGCTTTTTCTGTTTGGTTCACCTGGAAGATGATTGAGAAGATGCAAATTTTGCATTTGGTTCCACACAACTAGAATTGGAATTGGAATTTTGTTTTTGCACACATACACATATACACACAAATATACGCACATACACATATACACACACACACACGTGTGTATATACATACACACACACACGTGTGTATACATACACATACACACACGTGTGTATACACACACGTGTGTATATACACACATGTGTGTGTGTATACACACATGTGTGTGTATACACGTGTGTATATATACATGTGTATACACACATGTGTATACACACACGTGTGTGTGTATATATAAACACGTGTGTGTGTATATATAAACACGTGTATATACACACACGTATATATACACGTGTATATACGCATACACATGTGTAGAAACACACACATATATATACACATACATGTATGCATATACACATGTATACACATATACACACATGTATATATATACACATAGACACACGTGTGTGTATTCTCACATATACACATACACACATTTGTGTATATATACACACATATACACATATACACACACGTGTATATACATGTGTATGTATATACATGTGTATATACATGTGTATGTATATACACATGTATGTATATACCCTCGTTTGTATATATACATACATGTGTATATATATACACATGTATGTATATATACACACGAGGGTATATACACACATGTGTATATATACACACGTATGTATATATACAAACGAGGGTATACATACACATGTATATACACACACGTGTATATATACCCTCGTTTGTATACACATGTATATACACACATACACACATATACACGTGTGTATACACACACATGTGTTTATATACATGTGTGTATATACACTTGTGTGTATATATACATGTGTGTATATACCCTCATATGTATATATACACGTGTGTATATATACATACATATATATATATATATACACACACACACACACACACACCCTTATAGCAATATAATATTGACACAAAAATGGGAATGGATTTTCCTTCCCGAAATAATACTCTCAATTCCAATTCCACTTTTCAATTCCAATTCCAGGTCTGAGGTGGAATTGTGGAATGCTCAAAATGACCCAAAATTAAAATTCACAAAAACCTATTCCAATTTTTGATTTTGGAACCAAAGAGGGAATTGAACAATTTTGGAATTCGGAAATGCCAATTCCTGGTCAATTCCGCGGAACAAACGGGCCTTAAGGGTTGTAGATTATGGCATATCCCTAGGATTTAACAACAATGATGTTACATATGAAGATCAACGACCAAGCAATAAGCAATTAATGATCATGAAAACGATATGCCCAAGGATGGTCGAAGATTTATGAATAATAATCCATGGATGTCATATTTAGATAGTCATGTAGAAATGACCAAGAGAAAGTGGTCATCAAATAAACTTTATGGCAAGTGTCAATTAAGACAGAGACTTGTATGATATCGATTTGAGAGAGTAGACACTTTAATCGATAACAGATTCCTAGTTGAACATTGATTCCTACTTAGCCAAATTAACATTAGTTGATGCAGAAAACAGTCAAACATATTATATTAATCGAATGGTGTGATTCCTAGGGACATTGACGGTAATAGCCAAGCAAAAAGCATTCAATGATCATGAAAATGATATACCCAAGGATGGTCGAAGATTTATGAATAATGATCCATAGATGTCATATGCAGATAGTCAATTAGAAATGACCAAGAGAAAATGGTCATCAAATAAACTTCTTGGCAAGTGTCAATTAAGAAAGAGACTTGTATGATTGATTTGAGAGAGTAGACGCTTGAATCAATAATAGATTCCTAGTTAAACATTGATTCCTACTCAACTAGATTAATATTAGTTGATGAGGAGAAATGATCTAACAAATTATATTAATCGAATGGTGTGATTCCTAGGGACACCAATTATAAGTTTTAAAGCAACTAAATTTGTAAATGGGAAAGGTACGATTAGTCAAGTTGACAAATAATCATTATGCAAGGAGAGATACGATTTGTTTGTGTTATGAAGAGATCTGATTTGGAAAGGACATGTCCTTTCAACCTCAAGAGATCCAATTCTTTTGGTTTACAAGATATATAAGGAAGATCAACTTTAGCCAATACAACATCGAAGGATCAATAAGGAAATGGGATCATGGATTGAGATGATCAAAGAATTATTATTTATTTCCGATGAAAGAATCAGAGATTATAAAATATATTGATATTCATTAACAGGAAGAGATCATTATATTAAGTAACAAATTAATATGTTGTGGATTATCTATGAATCAAATACTGATTTACAGAATATTACGCCTGAATTCTATTAGGGATAAAGAACCATTATATGGTCTAATAAATAAATAAATAAATAAATATATAT
>MU224600.1:2974741-2988342 GCA_018584345.1 Thuja plicata
ATATATATATATATATATATATATATATATACATATATTTGTAATACATAAGTTGATAATATATGCATAACCTATTCTTTGATCACTCGCTAGTACCGTTAAGAGGATAGGTTCTATTGACGAGGCTTTTGTGCACAGGCCAAGAGAGAGATGAGCCGGGTGTGTTTGCCAGCCAACTCCGCCTGAAAGAGGGGAAAGAACTGGGGTTCTTATTCTCCCAAGCACCTGTATGTCGGGTCACGTAAGTGTTAGATCAACTTAGTTTGAGACACAACTGTTTGTTCAAGGGGCCCGCTGGTTTTGGGAAGGTTTCAAATACTTGCATTCCTGAAAGAGGGTGTTAGAGAAAATTAAAAATAAACAACAAAAGACAGTATAGGGTTAGAAAACAATCCAAATCTACCTATAATCACTTCACCATTTCAATCCATCAACTTTACTCAAGAACAAAGTAGTAAACCAATAACGTACGTGATCGTCAACAGTATATGTTAAAGAAGCCAGCTCTATTTCAGGTTAGAAACACAAATACCATTCAACACATAGAACATTCAAGCATTCTAGAGTAAAGGACAACGTGAAATAGAAATGATACACATTTTACCAATGACCAAAGCGTGCTCAAAATAGTAGGGGAACCATTGTTCTTGCTTTGATTAAAGATGATATCCTCCAGCCATCACTGGCTCGCATACATCACTCCTAGGGAGCATACAGATCAACTAAAAATCAAAACTAAAAGCAAAGAGTTCAAAAAACTAAACTAGTCTATTACTGTCTATGGTGCCTCAAAATCATCAACTTTGCGACCCTAACTATGCCCCGAAAGTGTACCGATGGCGTGCAAGTCCCTTCTCGTACTCTGTGCATCCTCTGAACTTGGGATTTGCCTTATTAATGCTAGATTGGCAGACTGTCTCCTCGCCAACTGCCTAAACTCTGCCTTAAATGCAGGAGTGGCACTAAACTAATAGGGTAGGTAACGCTTGCAGAACACCCATCTTACCTGTCAATTCAATTTGATAGTTGTATCTGTACCTTCCCTGCCATGGACATTGTTTGTACTGCAAGGTTATGAATGCGTGTGGCGAAATGTCTTTGCTGGTAGGTGAGCTTTGATGATGGTAGTTGAAAGAATAAAGAATACCGGAGTCTAGTACACAAGGGGATTCGAAATCCCAAAGTCCCTTCTGACTTAAAGAATAAAAAATAAAAGAATGGGGACTGTGGGGGTCAATTACTTGGGGCAGCCGCATTATACCGCTCGAACCTTTTGATGCACTCATCCAAGGGCTCCTCGTCCGGAGTCTCGACCCATTGTACCGGGGACTTGGCCTCTTCCAAGGCTGTCCTTGCTTGGTTTGTGTATACATTCATCTTTGAGGCGGTCTTCTACATCTCATTTGTTTCCAAAATTAATTGTGTAAACTCATCCATGACTTGTTTTACAAAATTGCGGGAGGAACCAAATATTCCTTCCATCCGCTCCTCAATACCGGCCATCAAAGAATAAAAAATGGTGAACCCGTCCACATCATTTGAGTGGGAACCCGTTGTCTCTTTCATATATGCTGGGAATCATGTAGCATGCTTGTGTATTAGGGAAGGGAAGTGAGTGATCGATCTCCGTGCGACATTCATGATGTCCACAACAAAATCGAGCTTTCGGAGATTGTTGTCTACAGTACTAATATCCTCGTTGTCGAGAATGTCCACCACCACTATCTCCTCTTTGCCCAATGCACGTATCTTCTTCAGGCTCTTCGTCTGCTTATCATGCCTTGTGGTGTCAATGTCCAATACAGTCACCGCGTCCCGGACTTTGTGCTCATTCTGTGTTGCTTCAAAATAATAATTTATTGACTCAGAGAGGAAGCCCCAAACCTTCTCCACTTGCTTGAAGATCCATTGGTTCGTAATGATGGCTTTTCTTTTCTTTGCCTGTAAAGAATCCATCTCTTCCTGCGGGATAAATGCCGGGGCGGATGCTTCGGGTTCTTGGGAGGAAATGGGAGAAGCCAACTCCCGCAAAACTTCCTCGTATTGGGCCAATTTGGCCTTCAACATCTGTTTTGTTTAATACTTTTTCTTGACCCTCTCGCGCACTGTGCCATTGTGTCATTGAGGTTGTCGAGCTCAACCCACTTAGACAAATAAAACACATTGGAGCCATTGACATCAATTGGAAGCTCTTGTATTGCTCTATTCATCAGTTCAAGCAATAAATTAAGCATTTCCAGATTAGTGTAGGACTCCTGGTATGCCATACTTGGCTTTGAATGTTATGAATTGTTCATTTTTTTGTAATAAAGTTCACTGCAATAAAAATCAGAAGTCTGAGATTCATTATCAGTTATTAATAGTTAGTGTTTGCATTCAAATTCCATTTTACTTTGTCATTCAAACAAGCAAAAAACCTTCCAAAAAGCAAAACCCTCAAAAACTCATCAAAATTCAACTCTACACAATCGCTGATCAAAGAAATAAAATTTAGACATAAACTTCAGATTTGAGCAGATTCTAGTTTGGGATGTTTTAGTGGTATCAGAGCCATAATCCTGCCAGCCTATTGGGTAATGATTGCATTCAATTGGTGTGAAAATTATTTGTGCACAAGTCAGTTTGGATTTGGTTTTCAGTTGGACAGCGGAAAAAGGTCATCATGGCATAATTGTTTAGCAATAAACAGGCATGGAAAGAAATTGAACAAACACAATACAAGCTCAGACATGAATTACAGCGTTTAGAGGATTCACTTTTAAAGTTTGGACTGTCTAAAGGATCATCTTCACTTTCTACTAGCAAAGGTCCAACACCACAAGACAAAGAAGCGGCAGTGTTTAGTATATTTGAGGAGTATAGCATTCTTCCTCAACGCGTTAACAAGGATTTACCTTTTGAGGATTGCATGGACATGCACCCAAAACTTTGCCACCAGACTGAGCATGCAAGGAAGGAATATCACACTATAGCTTATGCATTGTTTATACATGGAATGGATAGAGAACCTTCACACATGTCTGATACAACTCTCCATAAGAATGTTTTGGTGTCTTCAAGTTCCGATGAGAGATACAAAAATTTATATGATGGCTCTGTTAGACATGCGGATTTGACTCAAGGAGACATTAGGACAGCCTTGGGTAATGATTTGTCCACATCTCCTTGCAAGGGGTTTCTCAAGAGGCAACTATTTTAGAGGCTAGCATAGATCATGTTAGTGATTTGGACGGCAATGGTGTGGATTCTTTGGGTGAACTTAGTATGGCGGAGCCCTAAAATGATACAACATTCCAGAAGTTGCTATCAGCATTGTTAGCATTTCTGATTTTCATGACAACAGTGAGGTTCCTTTGCATCAGCATGAGACAATGACTATTTCGCATGAGGGTGATGGTTCAATGGAGTTGTCAAGGCCAAATACTCAAGGTTTGGGTATTTCTGATGCATTTTGCGAGGAGAATTCATGCCACCACAAGTCTGATTTTTCAAATCAGACCATAGAAAGAGAATCAGAAAATTCACTTATTGGCAATGAGTTCCAATATCGTTCTTTGGATGGACATGCAGTCACTATGGAAGAAGTATGCGAAGATATTGTCAAAACAACAGCTTCTACAATGTCTTTTGATGATATTGTGTGCAAAGTTGATAGCGCACATGATGCTGCTTATCATATAGTGAGCGATGATGATCCAGTTTCATATCATAGTGTAGATTATACATCAGAAAACTTGAATGGGGGTGATAAGTTCCAGGGTCCTCATTTGGTAGGGCAGCTTAAGGTTAATGACAACATGATTGCCACAACTATAGAGCATTTTGATGTTTCTCGTTAGATGTTGGCTGCCTTTGGTTTTACCGTTTGAGTACCCCAATGACGGATGAGCACAGCTCCCTAGTGGAGGTCCATGCACTTTGATAAGCCATTGGAATAATGAAACATGACTATTTACAGTTATTGGCTGACAAAGACTATCTTCTCGAGTGAGATTGCACTTGCTATGATGCCTTGAAAGGAAAGGAGGTAGATGAGCTCACCCATGAGCTTGAGGTGACTATAGATTCATTAAAGAGTTCCCAGTTGGCCCTTCAGGAGTCGTAGTCACTCGTAGTCACGATTGGAGCTTATTGTGGAATTGAGTTTGGCACATTCTTCATCGACTATTAATATAGTACAATCTTCTATAGTGGTAGCTGGTGATGATCTTATATTCACGGGTTGTGGTGATGGATGTATTGAGGATGTGGCTACTTCCATCACAAATACATGTGCAATAGTCTCATATAGGATGAGTATTTTGGTTGAGAGCAGCAGAGAACCACTTGTTGCATCAGGCTCACCTTAGGTTAGTAATATGACACATGATGCTGGTCAGATTGTTGGTAGCTCTTGTGGGGCAGTGGTAGATTCTCCAGAGAGTTGTGTGTTAGTTCACAAGGTTATTCCATCATCTTCATAGGGGACTTGCATAGTCATCTGGTAGGGAGTATAGTTCTCATGTAGATTTGTTTTCCCCTCTAGGAAGCAAAACTATTACTACAACCCATGCAACTGACTTTGGACGCCAGCTTGTTGCGTCGCAGAGTCAGAGTGATCAGCTAAGGTTGCAGAAGAAGACGTTTATTCTGCCTCATTGTTTTTACAACATAGATTCGTTAATTGAGTACCTGCTTGAGAGTCCGAAGCTTCGGGAGGTTGTTTGGAGCCACTGAGGATACTCTCATCCGAGGTTCATGCGACATTTGGCTTTTGGTGGGAGCGATTGTAGATACTCTGACTACAATGCTTCCTCATAGAGATTGTGGTTGGGTTTGCATAGTGGGTTACTAGAGACCCTACCCACGCGTCACAGATTGGAGCCATCTTTTGATTCCAGAGTTGTTAGTGATGAGCCATTGTTAGAGGTCGGAGCTTTCTACCGTAACTACACAGTGAGGAGTGCTCATCCTTTTTCTTTTGATCCACATGTGGAGGACTCGGTGATGCGTCGGTGTGGGTTGGCTCTGGGATTATACCATCTTTCGTGGGATGGGTATTCACCATCTTCTGTAGATGGAATCGATAGCTGCAAGTTGGTGGGTGACTATTGGCAAAGTCAGCACATCCATGGTAGTTTAGCAGAGGATGGAGATAGTGGTAGTGACACAAACACCTTTAGGAGTTCTTATCTCCACAGTACAAATGGATGTGTCTCGGTTGCATAGGGACCCAGGTGGCGACAGGGTAAGCACTGCAGTTGGGTGCCCATTGGTGCTCGTTATTCGGCTTGTGGGGGTTCATTTCCACCATTTCTTGTTGGTCTACCCTCATGGATGGGTATTATATGGTGACTTGATGAGATATTTAACCTTCATCTCTTACAGTAGAGTTGAACGATTGGTATGGGATCCGGGTATTGATTTGTTTGATATAGTATTCCACATGGATTCCAATACGGTACTTCATGGCTTGTGGTACTTGAGCATTTTTATCAGAGTGGAGCAAAGGGTAGTTTGGAGTTTGCTTGAGGGTAAGCAATCCCGGGAAGGGAGGATTCTAATGTCCCTTTGCTAGGAGACAGGCAGATGAACATGGATGGCCTACTATCTTGGTTCCCGTAGGCCAACAGAGTGTGGAGGGAACCCATCCAGGGTGTAGAGAGTCATGCACGAGCTTTTTAGGCATTATCCATAGGCAGGTGGCTTCAATCAGTTTATAGTTTTGAGCTTATTTGAGCACTTGATGAATAAAATAGGGAATATTAAAATATTTCCTAATTTGATTAAATAATAAAAAGGTGATTATATTAATCACTTATCTTATTATATTATTAAATAAAAGCCATAATACCTTTCCTAGTCGTGGCAACTTGGAGGAGTTGGTTAAAGTGATTTTGGCCCCATTCAATGAATAATTGACCCCTCTAGCCAATCGAACTTCTAAGCTGATTATCTTGCAAATAAAATAAAGTTATTTTATTAATAAAAAGGGCAAATGAAACCCTAATTCGAAATTAGGGTTAGGGCTGAAAATAAAAGTGAAATAAAAGAGTTTTGGAGCATCATTTTGGGTGATTCTTTGGATTATTTTTCTCGCATCGCTTATTGAAAGGAGTCTGCAAATCGCAGAGCAGCAGGTTTCACACAATTGGGAACGAAAACTCCCATTGTTGCAGTGATTGGACATAGCCCCAATCATTCTACATCATTTCCAGCTCATGGGCGTCTAATATAAAGCTTGTTTCAGGCCATTTGAGGGCCAATATTTAGAGTTGGAGGACTGATACAGCAAGTAAGGTGCATTGACAGCAGATCTGGGCGAATTAGAGGCCTCCAGCTGATATAATACTTTTTGCAGCAGCCTTACCATTCTACAGCAAGTTGTACCTCTCCATTTTGCCTGTGAGGACCAATAAAATAAATAAAAGGGTTTTGCAGCTGTAAGAAGTGACAAAACTCATTGTCAGCCTTAAATAAGAGCAAGTCAAGGGTTTATTGAAGGTTAGCAAGGCATACATGGACTACACCAGCAAATCATTAAGGAAAATTGTCAGAAATTAGAGACCTTACTTGGCGTCCCTGTGGAAATTGCACCCGATCTGCCCATTCTACCGTTAATTGTTTTTGTTAATTATAGTTAAGGCAAATAAAACACATTGGAGCCATTGACATCGATTGGAAGCTCCTGTATTGCTCTATTCACCAGTTTAGGCAATAAAATAAGCATTTCCAGATTAGCGCAGGACTCCTGGTATGCCATACTTGGCTTTGAATGATATGAATTGTTCATTTTTTTGTAATAATGTTCGCTGCAATAAAAATCAGAAGTCTGAGATTCATTGTCAATTATTAATACTTAGTGTTTGCATTCAAATTCCATTTAAGCAAAACCCTCAAAAACTCATCAAAATTCAACTCTACACAATCGCTGGTCAAAGAGATAAAATTTAGACATAACCTTCAGATTTGAGTAGATTCTAGTTTGGGATCTTTCAAAGGAGGTAAGGCTTCCGGGTAAAACCTGCTATCCACAAATATTTACATGTTCGGAATTGGGTGAACCAACACCTCCACCCTCTATCAATGCCATTGCGTCCTTGGAGAGCCGGAATCCGATGTCTCTTGTCAACTTGTTGATCCTGTCGAAAATGAACGCGTCATTGATGCGGTGAAAATTGGCTGCGAACTGGTCAAAATACATTTAAGGATAGAATTCCCAGGGTAGGGCATTGTCTGGATTGTTTCCTCACGTACCCTGGGTTTCGAGGCTTGCTTGGTGATGCTTGAGTTTGGCCACCAACCAGACGATGTAGGACGTCATGTAGAATTGGTGGGATTTACCAATTGCGAGGAGTTGACTATTTAACTCATTTGAAATAATCTGTGCTCAGTCAAAATACACATAGCCACTGCATATGCCAGGTATGAAATAGTACATCTAGGCTTGGTAATTCTTCGTATCCGGCTTCCCGAAGATGTGGCATAGCATGATGATGATAGCTTGGATGGGTGGGAGGAAGTTGGAGTGCGAGATTGTGTCTGACATTTTGGCTCCGTCCTTTCTCGGGTGAATGAGCCCGTTCTCAATTAGAAACCATTTGTACTCGGCCTCATGCCGTGAGTACTGGACTAGTGCCTCTTCACTGATTATTGTGGGCTTGTGTCTCTCTGGGAGCCGGAGGACGATGTGGATTGCATCTGGAGTAAAATATGCAATCTCCTTATTTTTTGCATTTATACTCTTTCTTTCAGGATCAGAGTAGTGGTGAGCAATGGTAAGAACTAACTCTGGGGACTGGAATGATTGTGGGGGAAGGTGCACAGAGGAATGCAAAATTATGCAGCTCCTTGTAGAAGCAGGATCTCGCTGGTGAGTTCTCCGTTGTAGTTTTGATAGCTTTCAAATCGACATCCCCAATGTTGGTGTCTGTAATATTTTGAACTTTATTCTCTAGCTTGGAGATCCTGACCTGTCCTTGGTACACATATTTCGTGGTAATCGGGGTCGTCTCCAAAAGCAACTCTACTTTGGTCTTCTTGGCAGGGGGAGTTTGCCTCAGGTGCTTGCAGTGGAATTGCCATTGTATTAACTCGTGTCCTGCAAAAGAAACAAGACCTCATTCAACACCTCATAAAAACATTTTATTCTTCTATACTAATGCTTCAGGGACTGGGGCTCAGGGATTTGGGTTAGGACATCCTGGTGTGAGCTTCCCTTAAGAATAAGGGATGGTTGGGAAGGGATCCTCGGAATGCAAAGTACAAAGACATTCCTTGGTATCAACATTGGATTGCGGGAGAGGGGGATCGGGCATATTGGATTGGGAATCCAGTAAAATCTTTTCTAGCGAGATAATGTAGACTGAAGGCAAGGGTTCCGGACCCATAGGCCCGATATCCATTAAAGTCTTGATTATTTCTACCTTGGGCTGCAATCTTGGCCAAGGGTTGGTTTTTGAATGGGGGACTTTGAAAAGGAAGGTCTGGGGACCTGGGCTCAAAGATTCAAGTTTGGGGATGAGTACAACAATACTCCTGGGCTAAGAGTTCTAGAGGCCAGCGAATTAATGACACGTTTAGAATCAAAATCGCTAAAAATGAGCAGAAACACACCAGAAGGGTGGCTTGACTCACAAGGCGCGCTACACAAAGGAAACTCATCCAAGGCAGAGGGGAAACCCTAGCAATTAATGCACTTGTCAGGCTCTAGGGGGTGTGCCTTAACTTACCATTGTACGACATAGAGCAACTAGGAAGAACACCTAAAAGCTCTAAACTATCAAATTTTGCAACAATTCTCGAATTAAAACATACTACTTTTTAATTTAAGGCACGAGAAAGCTCAAAAACACAAAATTGAAGAACCCTAACATGACTAGGGAACGGATTTCACTCGGAAATCACTTATTTCTCAACTAAGGACATAACCCCTAAACTACGGAACAAAAAAAAACACAAACAAAAATGAAATATGCAAAAAGAATGCACAAAAACTTCGAGAAGGCAGTGAAGAAATCCCTACCCGCTTGAAATCCACGTGAGGAAACACATAAGTCCACCTAAAAGCAACCGAGAATTCAACAACACCTTCAAAAAAGTGAGCAATTTAGGGCGTTGGGGGGCTTAGTTGCACTCAAAGCTCACAATTCGCTTTTAATCACTTGGTGAATAAAAATGAGCTACAAAAAGACCTTTTATAACGTGTCGGGCTTAGTGTATTAAATACACTCTATCCTTTGCTGCTGACAAGTGTGTTCTTCATCGGAAACCGGGGCTACGAGGTCCTAACACCACAAAGAGCCAAACGACCTTGAGAGCATTATGAAATCTTGACGCCCAAGGATCCGGCTAAAAACAAGGCCAAAAAGGGTGAAAGACTTCAGAGTCTTGGACTCCGATGCACCGAAAGAAAAACAAGGCAAAACAAACAAAGGAACAAAAAGGAAAACAAGGAAATGAAAAAAAGGGGGACCCAACATTTTGCCAAACAACATGTTGGGATAGTTATGTAGGGCATAACAGGTTGGTTTTGTCAAGGAGAGATGGATTAAAGCCTCATAATGTAAGAGGAAAGTCCCAAGATGGGGTAAGGACACATATCACAAAGCCTTGAGGGAGAAGTCTCGAGATAGGTATGCACACGTGCTATGTAAATCTCGAGGCAACCTACTTGTAGATTGGTGTCCAATTGCCCTAAGGACAAGTAAATCCCCATCCTTCTTAAGGTTATTGATTAGGAGGGAGTAGGGAATTAGGGCTTAAGTATGTATTCTGAATTAGTGATTGTTTCTTAATTTAATCTGATTTAAATGCATAGTGATGTATGTTAATCTTTGGGAATTGACAATGTCCTAGTAGGAAACATTACAAATTGCCATTTCCAAGCACAATCCAAACACTAGTTGGGAATTTTAGGGTAAATCAAGCAAAGTCCCATTCGGGGACATTACATTTTTACCATACATTTTGGATGAAATCCACGAGTGCATGCTCCAAATTTTTAATGAGGAATAAATAGAGGTTGCAACAAACTTAGTAAAAAGTCACATGCTCCTTTTCGTGGATGGATTATGTCCTTGAAGATTTGCATGACAAGACCCTCCTTGAAGCACGTAAATTTCTAAAGCTCATGCTAAAAAGCTGTCTAGAAGTTTCAATGACGTGGGATTGCAGCGTATGAAACAGCCTCTAGGATTTTAGAGTCGATTCTTCTTATTTTATGAGGGGGATGGAAAGGGATAGGAAAATGCTGAAAGAAATTAAACTGAAAACCTATTCTAAGGTGATTCACTATAACTTTAACAAGGTTCACCTTCAATTATTCATGATGTAATCCATGACCAATCAATGAGTTCACGAAGATCTTAAAAGAATGATTTAAAACTGTGATATGTGGCTATGAAGGTAAAGATTATAGAAACAAAGTTAGAAATAACATGAAACAAATAACTCCAAATTATTGAATGCAAAACGCCATAGACTCTTCATTGTTGGAAAGAGAACATAATACAAAAGGTCATATTGACACATGGGATAATGTTCAATTCCTTCCATGATAAGCACCCACTAAGGTTTGATGAAAAACAAAATGTTTCTATTATCTCCTAGATTGCTAACTTATGAATTGTAAAACCATTAACTATGGACTCCTTTTATAATCAAAGCATTACATATAAATAGACCCATCCCCTCCTGGTTCGGTGAAGATCCCAAGAGTAATAGAATATTACTGGAAGCTTTGGTACACATCGCGTGAGGAAGGTCGTTACATATTCTTAACCAATTGATGATTGTTTCCTTTGGATTGTGGCACACACAAGAAACAAGTTGTTACAACAAGAACCAATGGTGCAACACCAAAAATGTGTCAGCCTCTCTTTTGCTTTCTAAGAGTGCTATGTTGCCACCTTTCTGTGGCGGTCCCCCCCATGGGTCCTTTTGGTTATTCCAACCAATGGCACAACTTTAAATTGTGCAATGCACAAGCGGTTCTCAAAACCAATGCCGTTGTGACAAGTGGCACATTGCGGGGCTATTTCCATTCAAATGCCTTTTTAGCTTTTACTTTTATTGATGGCATGTGAAGCTGTCACATAGCTTGCTGGCGCTGCTTGAAGGAAAGTCAAGTTTTCATAAGGAAGAGAACATGCGTAGAAGTGACATGTGTCCTACTATAGTCCACCCTTCCCAACATTGCTTGTCCTCAAGCAAATTGCAAACGAAGATGCTCCATTTTTTTTAATTTGACCAAGCCTTCCTTGGAGATACCGGGTTCCCAAGTCAATCCTGGAAATATCATGAATCTCTCTAATGATGCAATATATTTTGTTAACTGCCTATCAATTGCTAAGTCTTGTTGAACAACTTCGTCTTTCTTGTCTTCAAACAATTTAGTTTGAGGGTTCATATTGTCTTGCAAATATTCCTGAGTCATACTAAACAATACTAATTGCTCTGTCCATACAACTAACTTTCTTGGGGACTATTTTTTATGATTTCGCTGCACTACTTTGATATCATCACAAGTTGTGAAACAATAAACTTGAACCAAGATATGTCTTCGACTTTATTTCAAAAAGTGGGTTATACAAATGGGCAAACCTCTTTGCATCCATTTCAAAAGCGCATTTTCTGCAACCCAGTGGTAAATTGAAAAATATTCCAATTATCAAATTGGAAATTAGTTTCTTGTTTAGACCATTCATATTGGCCTAATTTTAAACATTTGTCTTCCATATCCGTCATTTTGATTTCCAACAAGTGTCAACAGTCCCCAATTGCTTATCATTCTTTGTCGATCTAACAATTCCTGCATACTCAAAACTAGTGGTAGTAACTAATGAAACCTTTTCTTTAGCTTGTGGCTCTTATGTGTTTAATTTCTCATATTCCACCCTCTTATTTTCTGATTCGACAACAGACTCCCCCAACTCTTTTTCAAATGTCATTGCTTGTTTGCTTCGACACTTCTGGCTTGGTGGCACCCAAGGTTACTTGCATTAGAAGAAAATATTTTCTTTTCTAAGTTTGTTTAGGCTATACTCAGTCTTACTTGCAAAAGGATAAATCTTCTTTTGTTGATTAGTAGGAGATGCTTTAGATTGGAATTGGGCCCAAAATGTTGAGTGCTCTAGTGTTGTAAACTTTTTGATGACTTCTTGGGGTTTTGGTTGTAAACGTTCTTTTTGGTTAATTTTTTCTTTTCTTGAAATATTCTTTGATCTTGCACTATGAAATTGTATAAATGGATATAAATGGAATCTGTTTCTGATATCTGTATCAAGTCTCGAGTATGCATCTATGCACCTCATCAAAGACATTTGCTGCCATATTTGGCCCTTCCTCTTTCCATGGTTGCTCAAGTCTAGGTAAGACTGTGGGCTGTGTGATTATGAGTGGTGATCCAAGTGGAGTTCTATTGTTATGTTCCGACCTTGAATGATTTAAATTACTAAAATCTCCTCCATCAGTTTGTGCAGGCCTGAGGACATTGATTGTATTATTTAGGTTTTGAAGCGTTTGAATGAGCAATTGTGTCATTTATTCTTGTCTTTGCATATACGCTTTCTACTCATTATCTCGTTCTTCTTCCCGACTGGCCATCTTATTCTTTCCTACCTTTAATTTCGTTGCCAGCCTCTTGTAACGTCGCCTCTAGTTTTTTTCCTCTCTCTCCAAGGTCCTCCAATCTCTTTGGGTCCACTGCATAAACTGAATTTAGACCTGCAGGTTGGTAGGACTGCTGCTCTGATACCAACTGTAATGTTCCGTTCTAAAATTTCATTTTTTTGCCTTTGATAAATAACCCTAATTCATAATAATAATAATTGCCTAGTTGATTATAAATATGAAAAATTATAAATTTGATTATATAATTTGGATTTAAAACTTATGAAGTGTCTCTTTAAAATATAAAATTTATCCTTTAGCTTCTGTAATAATTCATCTTTCCCATTTGCAGCGACCTCTCTTTGTATAAATGCCTTTGTAATGTTTGTAAATTTCTGCCTAAGTTAGGGGTTCTTGCCCACTAACTTCACAAGAGAAATTAATGGTTTTCACCCTTTAATTCTGCCATGAGGGATTTTGTTCTCAAGTTAAATGAACTGCTGTTCCATGCTCCAAAATATTCTTCTCTTGATTATGTCTTCCTTCGAGATATCATAATCCCATATCAATTTTGGAAATATTATGAATCTCTCTAATTATGCAGTGTATTTTGTTAACTGCCTATCAGTTGCTAAGTCTTGTTGAACAACTGTCTTTCTTGTCTTCAAGCAATTTTGCTTGAGGATTCATATTTCTTGCAAATCTTCTCGAGTCATACGGAATTTTACTAATTGTAGGCTGGTTGTGAATGATACCATTTGTAATGTCCTGTTCTAAATTTTATTGTATATTTGGCATTTCTTTACTATTGCTTGCTTTCATTTTAAGTCAAGGTTACCCCGAGTTTCTGGGACGGGGACGGCGGGATGGGTTTCCGGGACATCAAATTTTTTTGCCG
Organism: Thuja plicata; assembly: GCA_018584345.1. Taxonomy (NCBI): domain Eukaryota; kingdom Viridiplantae; phylum Streptophyta; class Pinopsida; order Cupressales; family Cupressaceae; genus Thuja; species Thuja plicata. The sequence goes on from MU224600.1 coordinate 2,988,231, forward strand.
ATTTTGGGGACGGCAGGGGATGGCAAAGGGGACGGCTATGTAAATATAGGGAAATTTTCAAATATATAAGGAAATTTGCAAGTATACATTACATTCATATGAAAATATGGAC
>MU224600.1:2991452-3031363 GCA_018584345.1 Thuja plicata
AAGTTCAATATTAATAACTAATCAGTAATCAGTCATGTTCAAGATTCAAATGCAATTTGAACTACAAAACCAAAACTTAGTTCATGATTCAATGTTCTGCTGCAAAACAAATTAACTAAAACTTGTTTGAAAGACCTCCCATATCCATGTTTTAGGTCGTTTTAGGGTTTGCAAGAAAAAAATAGATTTAAAAAATCTGTTTAGCACATGTTTTTAAGTGCTTTAAGTGAAAAAATTGAATAAAAAATGTTTTTTTTTGCTTTTCTGGGCACTCAGCTCGCGGGTGCTCCCGGATGCCTTGTGGATGCCATCCGGAAGCGCATCACAGGCATCCGGATGCGTCTGGATGCTTGCCATAGGCATCCATACTCATCCAGATGCCTGTGATGTGCATTCGGGCAGCATCCACGGGGCATTTGCGCCCGCATCCGCACCCGTCCGCATCAGCTTCCGGATCCAGCATAAACCTGCACGAATCGGTAACTAAGATTATATAGTGTCACCTCTCTTGGAGCAATCAAGTCATTTCACAAGAAGACATGAGAATTGTTCAACGATATGAGAGTGGGAATTGTACATTGTGGGGGGGGGGGAATAATAACCAATGTTACATTTCCATTTGAACCATCCTTAGTGGGGAGATAATTCAAATGGGAGATGTCTCTCAAATAATCTGAGAAGGTGTTTTCTGATTTGATGTATATGGACCTTCATTGAAGCAACTTGTGTCAAGGATGTTGATGCGCAGATGTATCTATTATCCTTGAATATTACATTTATCTACTCATTGTAGTCTCTCTCTCATCTATAATTCTATATGTACTATAAGAGATATTTGCCTTGATCTTTTCCGGAGATGCTCTTGCTGGAAAAAGAAGATTGATATCAGATTCAGAGAGAATCTGACTCCTCAGAGGTATCTTTGGAGGAGCTCAAAAGATTGATATCAAACTCAGAGGGAGTTTGACATTTCATCTTAAGCAGTCTGGGATAAAAAGATCAACCGATTGATATCTGCTCAATGAGTTCTTCTCTGTGAGAGAAGTTCTAAGTGAAATCCCTTGTTTTCACCCTTTGCGCCGAGGCATGATGGATGTCATGTGTGTGACTCCATGTTTTTTTAACGGGCTTGCCCCCTGTGTACATCATGAGGAAGTGACGACTTCCAAATGATTATCACTTGTATTTGTTAAAGTTGTTGGAAGGTGACGATCTTACAATAACTTGATCTTCTATCATGATAGATATCTTGTGATGGCTAAAACAGATCATAATAGATGATATTTTGCATGGTGGATTGAGATCCTTAAAAGGACCATGGCCTTCTATTGTGATAGACATCTTGTGATGGCTGAATTAGATCATGATAGATGATAAATGTTCCTATGTTAAGTATTATTTAGGGTACATGTGCATATTACCTATAGGATATTTTTGAGTTATTGTGAATATCATGAGACTTGATACTCTTGGTCAGATCATATCTCTGATATCATATTGAGGTGATATCTAAAATATTTTTTGAGTTATGGTGAATATCATGAGACTTGATATTCTTGGTAAGACCATATCCCTGATATCATATTGAGGTGATATCTAAAATACTTTTTGAGTTATGGTGAATATCATGAGACTTGATATTCTTGGTCAGATCATATCTCTGATATCATATTGAGGTGATATCTAAAATATTTTTTTGAGTTATGGTGAGTATCATGAGACTTGATATTCTTGGTTAGACCACATCTCTAATATCATATTGAGGTGATATCTAAAATAATTTTTGAGTTATGGTGAATATCACGAGACTTGATATTCTTGGTCATACCATATCTCTTGATATCACGATGAGGTGATATCTTCTCTCTTAAAAGTAATGGATCTTTTGTGAATTGCTAAGAGGGATTGTTGATGTTTGTAGCTTTGATCAGATAAAATGAATGAGATATTAATATTATGAGAATAAATTAAATTATGCACATACATATATATACCAATATATATATATATTTATATATAATCAATTGTCATTGTATTAATCTCATAATAATGAATAGACATGTCCCATGAAGGGACAGGTCTCTCCTAGCCTCATTCTCAATATAAATGAAAGAGAGATTGTTGCATTTGGAAAACATATACAACATAGAGGGCTATTACATTTGCAGCTATCCTAAAACTTAACACCAGAAAAAGAAATGTTGCATCATGCATAGCACATAGGCATATTGAGCAACAAGCTCAGAAATTGGAGTCATCGATGGATTGATATCTCAGAAACTGCCCCTCTTCCTTTTATTCTCTTTTGGTGAATGTAAAACTACAATGGGTATGAGTTTTGAAAGTTTCTTTGTGTTGTACATGCCTTGGTGCCCATGCCCCCCCTCCCCTCTTCAAAAAAATTATTTGTTTTAGGTTGTTTTTGAATATATTTTTCTATCTTTTATGCATTTGATATTGGATATGCCTTAAGTTTCCATGACAGCTGGAGGATGTAGGGATATTCAAGACCCAGAAAAGAGGGACACGTTCCATGATTTTAGGGCATATCTTGGTGACATCCCCTAACATTTTAAAAAGTGGGGGAAGGGGGTTTGAAGAGGGAATGCCCTCATCAAGTCCCCTAGTCCCCTTGGATGTTGAGGACATCACACATATTCAGGGGACAAATCCCCGTGGAACTTTAGACTATATAGAGTTTATTAACTTGGCCTTGTTCAGGTAAGCTCTTGATAACATCTATTGTTTATTCTATATAGCTTGAGAGTTGACTAATTGGTGTGCTTCCTGCCTTCAATCCGCCACCTTTGGTCATATGTACAGTTATAATATACACTGTTCTTATAGTTTTTTGTCAGTGATAGTTTCTTAATTAGTCTTACTGTATTCTGTCTTGTGTTATCTAGACAATATCTTATCTCTGATGATTAGTATTTTTCTTTCTTTAAGATGCATTTCAATTTTTATCCCTCTGCTATGGCTATAAATTATAATATATTAATTCGAATATAATTTTGGAACATATTATTAATTTGTTTCAGATGGAAGCAGCTTGGCTACAGCAGGTGCAGAATTAAAACATTTTAGCTTGCCAGATAAAAAGAAGTTGCAGAAATTTACAGGGCATCCAGTAAGTGCTGGGTTGGTGTTTTTTATGTAATTTTCAATTCAATTGGTTGAGTAGTATGATAGATTGTGCCTGTTTTATCTTGTTAATCCAATGCTTCCAGATTTATTATGTTTGGAACTATTGTTTGTTGTTGTTTTGTATACAGAAGGTTTAAATTTCTGTTATTTTCCAGTGCTATACAAATTTGCTAGCAGACCACATCTATAATTAATCTGCCAAGCTTTTCAAGCAGCTTGTTTATTACTCTATCCCATCAGGCATTTGTGTAACTACTCAGCACAGTTTATGAAAATGGTTTCTGTTCTTAGGAAAGTATATTTGCAGCCTGTACAGTATAGCCATACATATCAACATAGGGGGAATTTGATCATAATTATCGTTGTCATGGGAACATCAACAGAAACAATATATATTTTATCAGACAATGTGATGTGAAAATAATAACAGAAGCATTGTTCTACTGTACAGGGTTTCCATTGTCATAGAAAGGTAAACAGTTTATGAAAATGCTTTTTGTTTTTAGGAAAGCACATTGGCAGCCTGGACATTATAGCCATGCATATTGATATCAACAAAGGAGGAATTTGATCATAATTATTGTTGTCATGGGAACATCAATGGAAACAATAGATATTTTATAAGAGGATGTGATGTGAAGATAATAATAGAAGCAATGTTCTACTGTCTAAGGTTTACGCTGCCATAGAAAGGTATACACTGAAATCTTTGTAGTAGGTTTGCCTCTTGCTTGTGGCTGAGGTTGATTTTCTAGGCAGTTTGCTATTGAAAGACTCTTCTTAGATTAGAAGAGACTGATAACAATGCTGAATACTCTGTTTCATGGCCTCTTTCTCTTGTTTAAGGTGAACGATATAGAGATTTTGCCTATCAGTATTCTTTTAATAGATCAAAGGAGATTGATGACAGTCCTGGATTTGTCTTTCAGTAAAGACAATGTGTGGGATGATTACAATAACCAAGGTTGATAAATCTCTAGGTACTAGCAATTTCTTAAGTTATGCCTACAAATTTAAACATTGGAATTCTAGAGAAAAAGTAAATCTACCTTCGGAATTCTAGAGAAAAACTAAATCTCTCAAAGAAATCTGTAATCAGGAGCAAATTATCTTTTAATACATCCGGCATGATTTCATTTATTAAAATGAGTTTGAGAACTTGACTTTGTACTATATACCCAAGATTCAAGAACATTACTAATAAATTCTTTGGTTTGAAACTGTTTCTTTAGTGACCCTTCTAGATTGTATATTAGTATTACCTCTTATAAAGCCTGTCAAGTTTTATTTCAAAACAAATTTCTTAATCTCTATCTGCCTTAAGGTTAAATGAGAGCCCTTTGAAACTGTTTCTTGGAAGATTAAATTTGAAGTGTTAAATACGAATTGGTTATTGATAATCTGTACATTTTCTTCTTCTAAAATACTGTTTCTAATTTGTAGATATTGTTTTTTTTTTGTTTTTTTCTGTAGAATTCTGTGAGGGTTATGATGTTTGCAACAAGTGGGAAGCATATAATTTCTTCTGCTGCTGGTGAGAGGCATGTTGCCGTATGGAAATGTGATGGTAGTAAGGGATCTGGAGTTTCTGCTTCTGTTCTTTCAATGGAGCAGCCAGCTGTTGCCTTGGACTGCAAAACTTTTGGAGACGATGGTGAAGGTCTTAGTGTTCTTGCTGTTTCAGAATCGGGTGTTGCTTACGTTTGGCACAGTGAGAGTGTAGAAGAGTTGAACTCAGCAAAACCAAGTAAAGTTACAGTGTCTTTAGGCAAAGAGGACAGCTCTATTTCAAAGTCTTTGGGGAAGAGTAGGCCTTGTGTTGTTGCAGCAAAATTACAAGGTATTGGAAGTGATAGCTTTTTAGCAGTTCTAGTTGCATATGGTAACTTAGTAAAGCCAAGTTTTGAGAGGTTGGAGGTCTCCAAGAAAGGAAAGGACATCATTTTGAGTGCTTCCGAGAGTGGAATGTTGTTGGCTGCTCCACATGATAAGAGTGCCATGACAATCAAAGGTCAACAAAATGGAGGTAAGTAATCTAGATATGAACAAATAACATAGGAAATGCCTGGTAACAATGAGAATTGTTTCTAATTAGATCAAGGTAAAACTTATGTTGGTGGATATAAATGAAAACAAGCATATCACCACAGGGTATAACTGGAGTTAAACATGATCTAATTATAACCGGCTTTAAGTTTTGATGTTTTTCAGAACTCCTGTGATGCCTTTCTGGCAGCCATTTCATATATTTTTATTATATTTATTAGATCTCCAAAATTGTGATAGATGTTGTGGATTTGATGCAATGTACCTCAAAATTTTATTCATCATGCCTTTGTAGCTTTCTTATGTGCTTAAATTTGAATGTGCTTACAGTCACCGCTTTAGGTCCCGCCAATGCAGAAGATGCCATCTTTCCAATACCAAGAGTCGAGATTGCAGATGATGAAAAGCACAAGACGAAGCATGGAAAAAAGCGAAGGGCAAGTGATATTGAGCCAATACCAAATGATGTTGGTGATGATCTGATGAAAATAGACAGTAAGCACACCTATTATGTGTTTTCTAGCCTTTCGTTTAAAAAGGGGCAAAAGAGCTTGCTCAACAGACTGTTCATTTGGTTTTTTTTCTGGTCTGTGCAGGTTAAGGTTCTAGTTTTCTATGCATGTCTTTGCTATGATTATTGATATATCTTAGCTTTGCTTGACAATTGTGCTTGAAGAGCCTGAAAAATATGCATGTGGCTTTGGATTTGGATTCTAATTTGGGTTCATACTGAAATAATGTATTCGTCTGCAATACTTTTTCAACATTGGTTTTGTTTCTTGTATCATTTGTATCTTCGAATTCAATAATGTTGCAGGAAGAGAATACTGAAATAGAAAACATTTGAATAAGTTTAATTGATTTCCAAAAGTGTCCTGTAGTGATCTTGTCTGTCCATTTCAGAGGTATATGGCCAACAAGTTTCCAATATGTCAAAAGCAACCACTCGAGCACCTATGAGGCCCACCATTGATGGGTAAAGTAAGATGCTTGCTCACATAAACCTACCTAGAAGCACCTAAGGTTCTTCCTTTTCACAAGTGAATTGAAACTTCGATCGTCTCTTCTGCTAATGGATACTCTGAATTCTGGATATGATCATGATATTATATGCAATCCAGTTCTGGTTTATATAGGTTTTCTTGTTTGAGTGGACTCTATTCTACCTTTGGAACTGAATCTGGTATGTGAGAATGTAACTTGAGAAGGATTTTATGTTATCGATGTGCCTGATCAATGAAAGGGACTTTAAGGCAATACACCAACTTTAGTGATTGAGCAATTAGCTGTTCATGGCTCTCTACCTTCACACCACTTATCTGATCATGAAACTGTATTTCCATCTTTCCATGCGGTTGTGTTTCCTGAATGGTTGGGATCATTTTGATTCTTGTCATTCATTTCAGGCTTTAGCTGCACCCAATCAATAGGGAGTGGATGGTACTTGACTTAAAGATAAGAATGATGATTCCTTGAGTCAAGTTCATAATAGAATGGAGTGTTTGCCTTCCCATGGTGCACAAGCACCCTTTGCCAATGAAGAAATGTGAACAGATCCTGCTTGCATGCGCTAATAGTAATAGATCTGGAATGCCTCCTGAAGAGAAATCCTTGGATGTGAGGCCTCCAAATGGAATGCAATCTTCCTCATCAATTTCTTTATTGGTACTTCCATTTTACACAGATCTAATTGGGCATTGGTGTTGACACAAGTGCTGATTATCTTTTGGTGTTTCTGTTTTTCTATGTTCCACGGTGTTTCGGGGACAGGGACAGGGGGACGACAGGGGACTTCTTTCCGGGACGTTTCCCAAAGGGTCAAAAATAGGGAATGGCAGGGGATGGCATATATATATATATATATATATATATATATATATACACGTGTTTTTTTATGTTTTATATAACTTTTAATGACAACATTTATGGTGAAATCAGAAAATGTCTTGTCTGAGACACAAAATAAGTCTGCAAGTGCAACACTTTGATGCATGTATGAAACGCAGATTCAACTTAGTACTAGCTTAGAACCATTAGTTAATGTCAAAGCCCACTTGGATTTGTTTCTACTTTGCTGTCTTTAGAAAAACGTTGACTTGTGTTGGTTTTTAAAATGTTATACGGCATTTGGGGATGGGGACGGGGGACGGCAGGGGATGCGTTTCCGGGACGTTTTGTAGAGGGCCAAAAATAAGGGACGCGTCCCTGTGGAACATAGCTGGTTTTTGATTGCTTTATACTAACCTTACGCCTAGGATCACATGGACAAATTCTGTTGAATATCAGAAATTGTGAGCATATTTTTTCGGTTTACCATGGTTACATTCTGTCAAGAATTCATGTTACAAGACTAATTTTTTAATCCCCTTCTTAGAGTTATAGATTAGCAGTAATTAATAATATAATAATTGTACAGTGGATTCTTATGTTATTAATATATCTCATTTATATATTTTAGTTTTTATGGTTTCCATCAGTGAGACACCAATTTTCATAGCTTATAGTTTAAGCAATATGACTTTTTGCAGTAATTTGGAATCAAGTAAGCTAAGGTGTTCTAATCTATCAATTTTCATGTTCATATTTTCTGCTATTTTTCCAAAGTATATATTGTTTTTTGTAGTTTTTAAACAGTAATCTAGGATTTTCCATGGGAGAGTATTGCTCAATTTTTTCAACAAGTGATTTACTTTTAAGCCTCTTGTAAGAGCTTAATAGTTATTTATTTGATTGTTGAATAGCCCCTCCTTTTTTTGTCATGGGGTAACCCAATCAATGTCTAAGATGCCACAGTTGAGGGCAATCTATCCCATCAAAGTTATCCAGGAGTCGCATCTGGCTTTGATTATTAAAGAAATGCTGCACCCATAATAGGATGTGAAATGCTACAACTTAAATGACTTTTTATTGGCAACAACCAAAAAAGGGCTAGTAATTGAGTCAAATCATTGTCAAATCACCCAAGACTTGGACCTTGCCTCAACTGTTGATATGCACTGAATCTATGCTTTAATTCTATGTTATGTAAATGACTATTTACTAGTACTCAAGACACTGTATACTTGACCATTCATGCATTTGGGCCTGGGATTTGTTATCAAGTACCCATTGATTCGCTTCTCAAGCACATCCAAATTAACTGGAAGATTATATTATATTTATTGATAGGGACTGATGATGTTTATATATATGCATTAGTTAGAGATATCTTTCTACTCTGTGGCTATATATGTGTACCCTATGCTACGTTTATAGCAACTTTCTGCATAGTTTGGACATGCCATGTAATTAGCTCTTGTTTACCATTTTTTCATTGTTTGTTGTATGATATACTTCTTCATTTGTTTGGAAGCTTGTCCTTAAACCTGAAAATGTCAAAACTAGAGGTGTATTTTTGAACAACCATATTGCTATTATTGAAATTGTAAAATTATATGGTCCATATCCTATTTTTTCTACTTTTTATATCGATTTCTTTACATTTTACATAAATACAGGAGCAGAAGATGGGAATGCAGAAGTTGTGGAGGATGATAATGAACCGACAATGGAAGAAAAACTTATGCAACTAGGGATTATAGAGAAGGAGAAAGAAGATGATCCAAGCCAGCCAAGTCATACATTGACTCCAATACCACCTAATGCAGATTCTGTTGTTGTTCTTTTGAGACAGGCATTGAGAAGTAATGATATGATATTATTGTCACAATGCTTGAATGTGCGAGATACTATGGTTAGTTTTCTTACTTTGGCAAGTTAACCATGTAAGTAGGTTTCAGATGTGTTAAGTCTGTTCGTATATAATTTATTTAATTTATTTAACAAGAATCTGCATATGTGATTCCTTTGAAAATCCTTTTTGAAGTTCTGTTTTCTTCTTGCTTAAACGTTCTAGATATAAAACATGTATTATAACTTGGACATAACTACAAATGACTTGTTTGGTGTCTCTTTCCATATTGCAGGTTAGAAGGAACTCAGTTTATTCTCTTAGTTCTGCCGATGCTCTAAAGCTTCTGAAAAGTATGGTACACACGTTAAAATCAGGGTTAGTGACATTCTTACTATAGATATGTAAGGAATGCTCATCTATTGACAATCCCATAACTTTCAGTTTCCTAGAAGGGTTATTTAAGATGCCATTTTGATGCTAAAAAATAAACATAGTAAAGGATTCGACCTACCCATTTTGGTCACTGCAAGGAAATTGATTAACATGATGAAAGTAAATGATAGAAAACACCAATTAATTATGAATTTTGACTATGCCAGATTATGAATAGATTTAGAACAGTGGTTGCCTTAAGTATGTCATGTCTGCAACATAGCTTTTGCAGATCCTTTAAAATCTTGCAGCATAATATAGATTCTACTACAAAAGCTCATAATACTTGTCTCATGATCTGAGAATGTGGGTCATGGAAAGGGCTGGTCAGGAAAAATGAAATAGTCATAATTAAATAGTGATTTACTATACTCACATGTCTTGATTTGCCCAACTGTTACCTTTTCTGTTCTGAACTGCTTTCCCTGCACTTGCCCACATGCAGAGTGGAGAAACAAGCAGAATGTATTGAATTGATTAAATGATAAGACCTCTTAATTGATCCGAGTGGGCGTGCCTCGCTTTTATCTCTCTTCAGATAATGTTTTTAGTAACATGAAGAACTAAGGCCTTTGTGGTAAGCTTTACTTTTTGAGCGAATTGATGGATGTCCTCCGAAAAATTGTCGACCCAACGTAATTTTCTGCCTTTAACCAAGACCTTGTACAACAAAGGATTCCATTGAAGCTCAAAATGAGTTCTCAAACACATCATGTAATCTACATAGGAGAACCATCACTTTCCTTATTGGCTGGAATTTAACAAATGTTGTATTTTTGGTATCTTGATTTTTTAATTTGTTAAGTTGTTTAGGATGTCCTCTCAAATGCTCCTTTACATTATGATTTTTTCACAAACGGTGTAGATTCTTTCTTGATTAAGTTGGATGTTTGTATTTAAAAGCTTATAGATTCTTTGCAATGCATTGGAGTAGAGGGCCTGAGTGTGTTTTCTATATCTGTTTTGATTGTCCATGTATCCAAACTTACCCTCCTTAAGAGCTTGGCATTCTTGAAAATTTCATTGAGAAAAGTATGTTTTGGATGTTGTTTAGGGATGGATATTTTATCTTTCGCTGAGGCCATCATATATATGGTCTTGATTTTTAAGGCACATTTTGGGAGGCATGTAGAGACATGAGATCAAGTCCTCTTGTTAATTTTTTAAATCCAGTATCTAGGTAAATTACTAAATAGATCAGATCTAGATTTATTTAACGAAATAAAGCAGCGGAAAACTAGAAAAGCAAAACACATGCATGCACAGTTCATATGCTCTTCAATCAGTTCACCATTCAAAATTACTTTAGAACTTACAATAGCTTGCAGTATTTGGGAAAATGGCTCTGAGACGAGTTACAAACAAAACAGCAGACCTGGAAAATACCTGGTACTGCTACTTTCTCCTTTGCTGTTAACTGCTCTAATCTTTCTCCTTTCCGCCTTGCTGAAAATAAAAAACCTCTTCTCTGATTTTCTCTCTCAATGTCCTTGAGAAAGTTAATCAATCTCTCAATGTCCTCCTTGAGAAAAGTAAATCAATTTCTATTCTAACCCTTAGCTTCCTTTTATAACAGCAGTTGGGTAAAGCAGAGTTCTACTTGAACTCTACTTAGGTGACTACTTTAATTAGTTAGGTGGATTAAGTAGAGTCCTACTTACTCTACTTCCTCCACGAGGATATTGCTGAGTCCCATTTGGACTCTAACTCCTCTAGGTTGAGACACTTGTCTCAACCTTGCCTACTCTACCTATCATATGTGTTTGAGCTACAATCATCAACACTCCCTCTTAGCGAGGAAGGTATTCACCACCACTTCAAGCTTGTCTTGAAAGAAAGCAAACTTCCCTTTTACCAAGGGTTTGGTGAGTATGTCTGCAACTTGCTCATCTTTCGAAATATAGTGGAGCTTAATAGCTCCTGTTGATGTTTGTAGCTTCGATCAGATAAAATGAATAAGATATTAATATTATGATAATAGATTAAATTATGCACATACATATACATACCTATATATATAATAATATATATATGTATATATATACATAATCAATTGTTATTATATTAATCTCATAATAATGAATAGACATGTCCCATGAAGGGACATGTCTCTCCTAGCCTCATTCTCAATAAAGAGAGATTGTTGCATTTGGAAAACACTTACAAAACAGGCAGTGCTATTACATTTGCAGCGATCTTAAAACTTAACATGGTATCAAAGCCAGACTGCAAATGTAAGAGAGTAGGTTGTTGATGGTGAATGTGTGTCTGTCTCAGAAAATACAGTCTCTGTACAGGGACCATATCTCACAAATACACCGTTGGATTGTCTTGCATTTGGCTATGTCGGTGATAAACAAATGGCAAAGAATCTCAACGGAGCGATTGGGAGAAAGTATTGGGTTCAAAAGTTATGAGCGACTGTATACGCGTCTATGTGAAATTCCTGAAAGCGGATTTCATTAAATAGATATTAATTTGTTATGATCTTGGTCAAGCATTAACAAAGAAGCATGTATTCAAGGAAGGGTGTCTCTTTCTAGAAAGAAAGCATTAATTATAGAGTTTCACCTCTCTTGGAGCAATCGAGTCATTTCACAAGAAGACTATGAGAATTGTTCAACGATATAAGTGAGAATTGTACATTGTGGGGGGGGAATAATAACCAATGCTACATTTCCATTTGAACCATCCTTAGTGGGGAGATAATTCAAATGGGAGATGTCTCTCAAATAATATGAGACGGTGTTTTTTGATTTGATGTATATGGACCTTCATTGAAGCAACTTGTGTCAAGGATGTTGATGCGTAGATAAGTATCTATTATCCTTGAATATTACGTAGTCTCTCTCTCATCTGTAATTCTATACGTACTATAAGAGATATTTGCCTTGATCTTTTCCGGAGATGCTCTTGCAGGAAAAAGAAGATTGATATCAGATTCAGAGGGAGTCTGACTCTTCAAAGGTAACTTTGGACGAGGAGCTCAAAAGATTGATATCAGACTCAGAGGGAGTCTGACAGTTCATCTTAAGCAATCTTGGATAAAAAGATCAACAAATTGATATCTACTCAATGAGTTCTTCTCTGTGAGAGAAGTTCTAGGTGAAATCCCTTGTTTTCACCCTCTGCGTTTAGGCATGATGGATGTCATGTGTGTGACTATGTTTTTTTAATGGGCCTGCCTCTTGTGTACATCATGACGACTTTCAAATGATTATCACTTGTATTTGTTAAAGTTATTGGAAGGTGACGATTTTACAATAACTTGATCTTCTATCATGATTGACATCTTGTGATGGCTGAAACATATCATACTAGATGATATCTTGCATGGTGGATTGAGTTCCTCAAAAGGACCATGGCCTTCTATTGTGATAGACATCTTGTGATGGCTGAAACAAATCATGATAGATGATAAATGTTCCTATGGTAAGCATTATTGAGGGTACATGTGCACATTACCTTTAGGACATTTTTGAGTTATGGTGAATATCATGAGACTTGATATTCTTGGTCAGACTATATCTCCGATATCATATTGAGGTGATATCTAAAATACTTTCTGAGTTATGGTGAATATCACGAGACTTGATCTTGGTCAAACCATATCTCTGATATCATATCGAGGTGATATCTAAAATATTTTTTAAGTTATGGTGAATATCGTGAGACTTGATATTCTTGGTCAAACCATATCTCTAATATCATATTGAGGTGATATCTAAAATACTCTCTGAGTTATGGTGAATACCATGAGACTTGATATTCTTGGTCAGACCATATATCTGATATCATATTGAGGTGATATCTAAAATATTTTTTGAGTTATGGTGAATATCATGAGACTTGATATTCTTGGTCAGACCATATCTCATCTCTGATATCATAGTAAGGTGATATCTAAAATATTTTTTAAGTTATGGTGAATATCATGAGACTTGATATTCTTGGTCATACCATATCTCTTGATATCACGATGAGGTGATATCTTCTCTCTTAAAAGTAATGGATCTTTTGTGAATTGCACTTTGATGAATTTTATCTTCCCTAGCTAAAAGGGAGTGTTGATGTTTGTAGCTTCGATCAAAAAATGAATGAGATATTAATATTACGAGAATAGATTAAATTATGCACATACATATATACCAATATATATAATAATAATAATAGATATATATATATATACACACACACACACACACGTAATCAATTGTCAGTATATTAATCTCATAATAATGAATAGACATGTCCCATGAAGGGACATATCTCTCCTAGCCTCATTCTCAATATTAATGAAAGAGAAATTCTTGCATTTGGAAAACACATACAAAACAAGTAGTGTTATTACATTTCCAACGATCCTAAAACTTAACAGCTCCCTTCAAGACCCTATCTATGATGAAATGATATCTGATCTCAATGTGTTTTGACCTATCATGAAACATTGGATTCTCTAAGAGTTTTATGTAACTTTGATTGTCACAATGAATCGTAGTAGGCTCTAGCTCCTGATCAAGCGAACTTGCAAGCAACTTGCGAAGCCAAATTGCTTCATAGCTTGCCAAACTGGCTGCCATATACTTAGCTTCAGCTAAACTGAGTGCTACCGAGGTCTGCTTCCTGCTGAACCAGGAAATCACGACTGACCCCAAACTAAAACAACACCCCAAAGTGCTTTTCCAATCTGTATCACTCCCTACCCAGTCTGAATGAGAATAACCTTGCAACTTCACCCCATCTCTACAAAGGTATCGCAAACCATGCTCCACTACGCCTTGCAAATATCCGAGCACATGCTTTGCTGCGATCCAATGAACCTGCCTTGGCTTTACCATATACTGACTCAAGGTGTTTGCAACAAAACAAATGTCTAGTCTAGTTTTGACCAGATACATCAATTAGCCAATTAATTGCTTGTACTGTCTGGAATATGCCAATTCTGACTCTGAAGAGTCCACCTTCTTCAAGAATCTCTTCAAGATTTGCAATGTGTACTTCCCCTGTCCAAGAAAGATCTCTCTCGATCTTTGCAAACCTCGTCCTAGAAAGTAATGCATCAACCCAATGTCCTTCATCTCAAATTCTGTTGCCAAATCTGACTTGTACTCAGTGATCAACTTCTTTGCCCCTGTAAGAATTAAGTCATCCACATAGAGCACCAAGATGAGGAGCTTAGATCCAACCAATATGAAGTATAGGTTGGAATCTGCGTTACTCTAGGTAAAGCCCATGCTCTCCAAATAACTGTCTATTTTGGAGTACCATTCCCTCAAAGCCTGTTTGAATCCATACAAGGCTTTTTTAAGTCTGCATACATGTGACTCTCTGTCATGTACCTCAAACCCATTTGGTTGCTCTATATATGCTTCCTCAATGATTTCGTTGAGGAGTGTTGTCTTCACATCCATATGGTGAATCCTCCATTCCAACTTTGGACCAATGAATATCACAACTCGGATAGAAGAATAACTAGCAATAGGAGCAAAGGTCTCCTTGTAGTCTACGCCCTCTTTCTGAGAGAATCCTCGTGCCATAAATCTCGCTTTATGCTTCTCCACACTGCCATCTACTACATGTTTGATTTTGAACTACCATCTAGAAGTCTCTACTGACTTCCCCACTGGTCTTGGCACACACTCCCAAACATCATTTTCATGATGGAGTTATGCTCCTCCACCATGACATCTCTCCACACTTGTGCTTCCTCAAAGCTGGAAGGCTTTGAGTCTATGATGTTGGTCATTAGGGCCGTATATGCCGAGAACTTTTGTGGATGCCTGCTTTCCTTGAATGTGGTTCTGGGATCCTCAACAAGTTCCTGAGCATCCTTGAAAGTCTGCTCAAGTCACCTGGGCCTCCTAACTGATTCAGAAGGGGCTAATTATCCCTCCTCTCTTGAAGTTTGGCCCTTTGCGGTAGAAGTCTGTGAGCTCTTCTCACCCTTTGAAGTCTCTTGCAAAATATCCTCTGCAACTGTATGTAGATCATGAGATTTCTTGGAGGCCAAGTTTTCTTTAAACTTGACATCCTTGATCACAACCGTCTTCCATTGTGCTGGTATAAATATCCTGTAGGCTTTTGACTCTTCACTATATGCCACAAAAATGCCCTTCTCACCTGAGGGATCCAACTTTTTCCTCTTCTCCATAGGCACATGAATATAGTTTGGACAACTAAAAATCCTGAGATGTCCTATCTCAGGGTTAATTTTTGTGAATGCCTTCTCTGGGGTCTTGTCCTCTAGAAACTTGTGAGGACTCCTATTTTGTAAATATATGGGCGTGTTGCATGCTTATGCCCATAGAAACATCGACAAAACTCTGATCATGGATCATGGCCTTCACAGAACTGATGAAAGATCTGTTCTTCCTCTCTGCAACCCCATTTTGTTGTGGGTTGTAGGCAACTGTCTTCTCCCTCTTGATTCTTGCATCCTTGTAGAAACCTTTGAACTCATTTAAGGTATACTCACCCCTGTTGTCTGATCTCAACATGTTGATCTTCTTCCCTGCCCGATTCTCCATTTGAGTTTTGAACTCCTTGAATCGACTAAAGGCCTCATCTTTGGTCTTCATGAAGTATATCCAGGTCTTTCTGGAAAAATCATCAATGAAGGTGACATAATAGGATGCACCATTCATTGATGCCATTGACATAGGCCCACAAACATCAAAATGTATCAGATCCAAAATCTCTTTGGATCGAGTCTCACTACTGGGAATGAAGCTTTGACATTTTTGCCAAGAGCACAACCTCTACGCACCCCCTGCTGCCCCAGACTAAACTCTGGAAGTCCGGTTACCATCTCTTTCAATATAGGTAGTTCTTTGTGATGCAAGTGCCCCCCAATCCTCTTGTGCCACAACTCGCACAAGCTCTCACTGTTATGCACCTGTGCCTAAATGGGCTTACCCTGTAGCTTATATGTAAGTTGCCTTCCCTGACTCCAATCCTCATAGTTGTGTTGGGACTGGCTTCCTCTGGGCATATAAACACTTGCCCTTGCTGGAAGGTAACTGTGTAACCTTTGTCCTCCATGACTGAGATGGACAACAGGTTCTTTAGATCAGGCACATACAACACTTCTTGAGTATCAATTGTGGTGCAGGAGCGCGTAGGTAGGCTAAGTGTGCAATGTAACCTAGGGCTTCTTTTGATGTTTTGGCTTGTAGTGGTTCTAACCAGACCACTAGGTTAATAAAGGAACATGTAGTTCCTAGTGTGTAGGGTGTAAAGTGTGAGGAAGCCTATTTAGGTCCTTAGTGACCTTTGAGTCTAATTTAGGTCTATTAGGGTGTTTTATGATTTTAGTGCCAAATGTGGCCAAGCAAGGGACTAAAGGTCCTATTTCATGTTTATACACCATAATTAGTGATTGGGAAAGATTGGACACCTTTTGACCAAGTTTGGATAGCATATCCAAAAAGTTGCAAAAGTTGTCATTGATAACATCGACAACATTTGTTGCAAGAATGCAACTTCGAAGGAATTAGTTCCTTAACTGTCTGAAACCGGTTTTTTGGTGCCTTGGTCAACTATATAAGGCTATCCTGGAGCATTTGAAAGGGTTGGGAAGTTTATGTCAGAGTGTGTACGGACTGTGTAATTGAAGAACCGTTACAGTTTTTGTGTTTTGTGAGGATCTGATATTGTATTGGATTGAATCTACTATTGTAAGCATTGTTTTTGGTAATGTAGATTGTTCTAAGACTTTGTGTGGTGGTAGTTTGTTAATTTGAATAGTTTTAGTTGCTTTGCTAAAATCTTTTAGTTTATGTCCTGTCGCTGGTTTGAATTGAGCACTGTATGCAAATGGGGTCATAGATGCACTTGCATGGGCTCTTGGATTATGAAAAGTGACTCCATGTGCATTATGTACAGTGAAGGAGGGGCCCAAGAAAGTATGGCAGCTATTTATAAGGTGATGCCCTAGGCGAGCCAGAGATGCATGTCTAGGGATCACCAGCAGTTGCAGAGCATTTTGGAGGGGTTGAAAGCATTCATTGCTTCAATCAAAGATATTGGGAAGGTAGTATGGTGAATGAAGGAACCCTAACTGAGAGGAGAAGTTTGGGTGTGATGTTTTGCTAGCCAAGAAAATCAATTTCTTGTGCAGATAGTGAAAAGCCCTAAACCCTGAATTTTAGGCATGTTTGTAGGAGGTATTGTGCGGACACCTCTGGGAGCCAAGATCTAGAAAATCCTTAGGTTCTTGATAAATGGTATTAGTTTTCTGACTTGTTAAGGGTTTTTACAAGTTATTGCAGAAAAGGAGCCTAACTAGGCCTAATGCTAGTAGCCCTCTTTTGGGTGTAATTGACTTGGAATTTGGAACTCGTTGGGGGTTTCAATCCCAAAGAAGGTTGTGGACACTGGGATTAGTCCAATAAACAATCTTGAAGACTACCTTTCTACATGGAAGAGTTTGGGATCCATTTGGATCAATTTGTGCAAATGGAGCAAGAAGGACCATTTGAAGCCTAGGAAAGAGCATGGTGAGTTTTGATTGTACATTGTTGGTGTTCACTAGTTGAAAGGGTTAGGATCTTGTGAGAAGAATCCTAAGGTGGATAGGGTTAGTTGAAGAACCCTAATAGGTCAATAGAGTGGCCTAGGAGACCTTATAGGAGGCTAGGGAGAAGCAAGGCTAGTGTTACATATGAGTGGTATCAGAGCAAGTTGAGAAACTTGGGAAGTTGGTGTATGTTTGCAGCTACTGGAGAATCAGTAGGAGAGTCAAAGATGGTGACAAATGCAGAGTTAGCCAAGGAAGTTGATGAGCAAAAGGAGAGGAACCGACTCCTTGAAGAAGCCTTGAAAGGCATGAGGTTAAGACTAGAGGAAGTTGCGAGTGAAGCAGCTAGGAGCAGAGAAGAAGTGGAAAGCAGTGATAGGGGCAAGAAGGTTGCTGAGGAAGACATCATGCCCGAACCAGACCCTGTCTTGAATGAAGAGCCATTCTTGAAGGCCATCAAAGCATTAGGTGGCAAAGCATTAGAAGGAATCCCTTTGTTTATTGGCAAGATGGATATTGAAGCAATAATGGATTGGATAGAGGGAATGGAGAACCATTTCGAATGTGAGGGTGTGACTGAAGCCCAAAAGCTTCAGGTGGCCAAGTCTAGACTCAGAGAGTCAGCTTTGACTTGGTGGAAATACCTTCAGGATGAGAGGGTAAGAATGGGGAAGCAACCCATACCAAATTGGAATGCCATGGTGACCAAGTTGAAGGAGAATTATCTCCCGGAGGATTATGAAATCCAACTCCATAGAAAGAGACAAAACTTTAAACAAAAAGACCTAGATGTGGCCTCATACACTGAGGAATTCCAAAGATTGTGTCTAAGGTCTAAATTGCAAGAAGAGGAGTCAATCAAAGTGGCTAGATACTTGGGTGGATTGAAGTGGAACATCCAAGAGGAGATTAGCCCATGGACACCAACTACAATACATAAGTGTCATTAGTTAGCCATAAGAGTGGAGGAGAAGAACAAGAAGAAGGGTGACTCCAGTTTCAAGAACAACAGAGGTAGGGGAAGAGACCAAAGGGGTCAAAGAGGAGGCTACCAAGGCAGAGGTAGTGAGCAAAGGTCACAAGGGGAGAAAAAGTTGACAGAGCAGTAGTCTGAAAACAGTTCAAGAGGAGGCTATAACAGAGGCAGGGGTAATCATGGTGGTCCTAACAGAGGAAGAGGAGGTAGGAGTAGTTCTTACTTTGCAATTTATGAAGTGTTATTACTGTGGGCAATTAGGTCATCCAACCTATAGATGTCCTGACAAACCTTCTGCAACAAACAGTGACAAAAGGGTAGCATATGCTCATGAGGACACTTCAAGTGTCAAAGCACCTGAGATTGACCATCTAGATTCAGAGATGGGTGAGAATTTGATGTTCAGGAGAGTACTGATAAGACAACCAATCAAGGATGAGCCCAAACATAGGAGGGCCTTGTTTAGAATCAGATGCAAAATTCTTGGTAAGGTTTGTAAAGTGATTGTGGACTCTGGATCCACAGATAATATCATTTCAGAGGAGGCAGTAGTGAAACTCGAGCTAGCCAAGATACCCCATGTGAATCCTTATAAAGTGACATGGCTCAACAAAGGCCAAAGTGTATTGGTCAATGAGCAAACATGGGTTGAGTTTTCAATAGCAGGATACAAGGATAGACTACTTTGTGACATCCTACCAATGGATGCTTGCCATTTGCTACTAGGAAGGCCTTGGCAATTTGATAATGGGGCAGTATATGATGGGAAGGAGAATTCCATCACCTTCAAGAAAGGAGGGAAGACTTTCAAGATTCAGTCTTTACTAGAAGATGAAGAACCACAGTCAAAGACTAACTCCTAATGTCATGTTGTGTAGTGGGAAGCAGTTTGTGAAAGATGTCAAGGATGATGAGAGTGAAGGGTATGCCATTGTGCTAAGACCCAAGGAAGAAGAAAAACCAGTAAAGGAGCCATTACCACTAGAGGTACAAGAATTGCTTGTGAAGTACATTGACATAGTGAGTGATGGCACTCCTGCAACCCTACCACCTAAGAGGGTAATAAGTCACCAAATAGACTTCGTGCCAGGGGCATCTTTGCCCAATAAGGCAGCATACAAGCTTACTCCTGATCAAAACTTGGAGGTAGCTAGACAAGTACAGGAACTCTTGGATCAAGGCTTGATCAAGAAGAGTATTAGCCCTTGTGCAGTCCTGGTAGTGTTGGCATCCAAGAAGGGAGGAAAATGGAGACTTTGCACAAATTCGAGGGCCATAATTAGGATCACAATAAGGTATAGGTTCCCTATACTTAGGATAGAGGATCTCATGGATTGCCTTGGAGGGGCAATGTACTTTACCAAGTTGGACTTGAAGAGTGGATATTACCAAATCAGGGTGAAAGAAGGGGATGAATGGAAAAAGGCATTCAAGACCACAGATGGGTTATATGAATGGCTTGTTATGCCATTTGGTCTCTCAAATGCTCCGAGCACATTCATGAGGCTCATGAATGAAGTGCTCAAGGACTTCACAAGGAAGTTTGTAGTTGTATATCTTGATGATATACTGATATTTAGCAAGACAAAGGAGGAGCATATCAGACATGTAGAAGTAGTATTGAAGAGATTGCATGAAGAGAAATTGGCTATCAACCTTGAAAAGTGTGAGTTGTTCAAACAAGAACTAGTGTATTTGGGCTTTGTAGTGTCCAAAGGGTCTTTGAAGATGGACCAAGACAAGGTTGCTGCTATCCTTAACTGGCCTCCACCTACCACAACCACTGAGGTAAGAAGTTTTCATGGCTTATCCCAGTTTTATAGAAAGTTTATCAAAAACTTTAGTGGGATTTATGCTCCTTTATTAGATACTATCAAAGGGGGGGTCAAAGCTAAGTTTAGATGGACTGTGGAAGCAGAGAAAGCCTCTGGTCTGGAAAAAAGAATGATCTACATGTTGCAAACATAAGCAATGGAGGAAGAAGAAAAAGCAAGACCCTTGAAAGCTGCACAACCTATCAGCCCAAACTAAGCATCATATGTGGTAGCTTTACAAATTAGGGAAAAGTTATGTTGAGCTTACACAAATAACTACCATGACAGTTGTTGAAGAAACAAGTAGCTACCCAACCAATCCTCCAATTACCAAGCTTTGAGAAATTGTTCACCATTGAGTGTGATGCTAGTGGAATAGCAGTAGGGGGTGTATTGAGTCAAGAAGGTAGGCTAATTGCCTTCTTTAGTGAGAAATTGAATGAGGCTAAGAAGAAATACTCTTCTTATGACCTAGAACTATATGCTTTAGTTCAGTCCCTTAGAAAATGGAGGCATTATCTGTTGCCTAAAGAGTTTGTGGTATTTACTGATAATCAAGCTCTTAGCTACATAAATACTCAGGAGAAACTAAGCCATAGGCACAAGAAATGGATGGAGTATTTACAAACATTTACCTTTACTATAAAACACAAGAAGGGACAACTCAATAAGGTTGCAGATGCTTTAAGCTGGAGGTTACTTACAATCCAAGAAGTCCAACTAAATAGCATTGGCATTGATAGTGTCAAAGACTTATACAAGGCAGATGAGGACTTTGGGGAAGCTTATAAGGTATGTGTTGAGTTTCAAAACCATTTTCATAGCAAGTTCTCAGAGTTTACTTTACAAAATGGACTGTTATTCAGGGGTAACCAGTTGTGTGTGCCAAGAGGCTCTATGAGGATGAATCTCATACAGGAGAAACATAATGTATCCTTAAGTGGTCACGTTGGTATGAACAAGACCTTGGAGCTTGTGCAAAGGTTCTACCATTGGCCAAAGTTGGTGAAAGATGTCACCAAATATGTGGAGCAGTGTGTTGTTTGCATGAAGGCAAAAGGAGGAATGAGTAATGCAGGGTTGTATCAGCCTTTACCAGTCCCTAACCGGCCATGGGAGTGTGTGAGCATGGATTTTATTGTAGGCCTACTCAAAACCAAGCAGGGGTATGATAGCATTTATGTAGTTGTTGATAGATTTAGTAAAATGGGGCATTTCATTCCATGTAAGACTACTAATGATGCTAGCCACATAGCCTATTTGTTTTTTAAGGAGATTGTGAGGATTCATGGTCTTCCTTTGAGCATAGTATAAGATAGGGATGTAAAATTTATGAGCCATTTTTGGAGGACATTATGGACTAGATTGGGTACCAATCTATCTTTTGGTTCAGCCTACCACCCTCAGACTGATGGCCAAACCGAGGTGGTAAACAGGGTGTTGGGTAACCTATTGAGGTGCCTAACTAAGGAGTATGGGCAGACTTGGGATGTGGTCATTCCCCAACTAGAATATGTTTACAATGACAGTAAGAAAAGAATGACAAGAAGAAGCC
This sequence comes from Thuja plicata, assembly GCA_018584345.1. Taxonomy (NCBI): domain Eukaryota; kingdom Viridiplantae; phylum Streptophyta; class Pinopsida; order Cupressales; family Cupressaceae; genus Thuja; species Thuja plicata. The sequence continues at coordinate 3,013,614 of MU224600.1, forward strand.
CATTTGAGATTGTTTATGGGATGCACCCTAGGGGTGTTTGTGAGCTTAGAGATGTTGGAGGTATGGAGTACAGAAGTGGGCATGCTGAGGATTTCTCCCATACCATGAAGGAGATACAAGAACAAGTCAAGAAGCAAATCCAAGACATTCAACAAAAGTTGAAGCAAAAAGTTGATGAAAAGAGGAGAGATGTTCAGTTTGAGGTGGGTGACTATGTGATGGTTCACTTGAATAAATCAAGGCTACAAAAGGCTGTCCCTACCAAGCTTCAGATGAAAAGGGTGGGACCTTGCAAAGTTCTAGCCAAATATGGGGCTAATGCCTATAAGATAGACTTACCATCAAACTTGAGTATATCTCCGGTGTTCAATGTGCAGGACATAATCCAGTTCAGAGGGAAAGTTGATGAGATTAGTCAGGGCAGTCAAGGAATCAGTGAGGATGTCGAGGCTACTGTATTGCCTCCCAAACCACAGATGGTAGCTGACAAAGTTCTGGACTCCAGGGTTAAGAAGACTACAAGACATAAAATCTACATGGAACACCTAATTCAGTGGAAGGATAGACCAGAGTCAGAAGCCTTTTGGATTGCAGAGGCAGACTTCAAGAAGGTGGGCATTTTAGAGGATATATTGTCCACAGGAGTGACATAGCTTTCCCTTGTGGGGGAGTATGATGCAGGAGCACCTAGGTAGTCTAAGTGTGCAATGTAACCTAGGGCTTCTTTTGATGTTTTGGCTTGTAGTGGTTCTAGCCAGACCACTAGGTTAATAAAGGAACATGTAGTTCCTAGTATGTAGGGTGTAAAGTGTGAGGAAGCCTAATTAGGTCCTTAGTGACTTTTGAGTCCAATCTAGGTCTATTAGGGTGTTTTATGATTTTAGTGCCAAATGTGGCCAAGCAAGGGACTAAAGGTCCTATTTCATGTTTATACACCATAATTAGTGATTTGGGAAAGATTGGACACTTTTTGACCAAGTTTGGATAGCATATCCAAAAAGTTGCAAAAGTTGTCATTGATAACATCGACAACATTTGTTGCAAGAATGCAACTTCGAAGGAATTAGTTCCTTAACTGTCTGAAACCGGTTCTTGGGTGCCTTGGTCAACTATATGAGGCTATCCTTGAGCATTTGAAAGGGTTGGGAAGTTTATGTCAGAGTGTGTACGGACTGTGTAATTGAAGAACAGTTACAGTTTTTGTGTTTTGTGAGGATCTGATATTGTATTGGATTGAATCTACTATTGTAAGCATTGTTTTTGGTAATGTAAATTGTTCTAAGACTTTGTGTGGTGGTAGTTTGTTAATTTGAATAGTTTTAGTTGCTTTGCTAAAATCTTTTAGTTTCTGTCCTGTCGCTGGTTTGAATTGAGCACTGTATGCAAATGGGGTCATAGATCCATTTTCCACTGTGGCACTTGCACGAGCTCTTGGATTATGGAAGGTGACTCCATGTACATTATGTACAGTGAAGGAGGGGCCCAAGAAAGTATGGTAGCTATTTATAAGGTGATGCGCTAGGCGAGCCAGAGATGCATGGCTAGGGATCACCAACAGTTGCAGAGCATTTTGGAGGGATTGAAAACATTCATTGCTTCAATCAAAGATTGTGGGAAGGTAGTATGGTGAATGAAGGAACCCTAACTCAGAGGAGAAGTTTGGGTGTAATGTTTTGCGAGCCAAGAAAATCAATTTCTTGTGCAGACAGTGAAAAGCCCTAAAACCCTGAATTTTAGGCATGTTTGTAGGAGGTACTGTACGGACACCTCTTGGAGCCAAGACCTAGAAAATCCTTAGGTTCTTGATAAAGGGTATTAGGATATGGTATTAGTTTTCTGTCTTGTTAAGGGTTTTTACAAGTTATTGCAGAAAAGGAGCCTAACTAGGCCTAATGCTAGTAGCCCTCTTTTGGGTGTAATTGACTTGGAATTTGGAACTCGTTGGGGGTTTCAATCCCAAAGAAGGTTGTGGACACTGGGATTAGTCCAATAAACAATCTTGAAGACTACCTTTCTACATGGAAGAGTTTGGGATCCATTTGGATCAGTTTGTGCAAATGGAGTAAGAAGGACCATTTGAAGCCTAGGAAAGAGCATGGTGAGTTTTGATTCTACATTCTTGGTGTTCACTAGTTCAAAGGGTTAGGATCTTGTGAGAAGAATCCTAAGGTGGATAGGGTTAGTTGAAGAACCCTAATAGGTCAATAGAGTGGCCTATGAGACCCTAGAGGAGGCTAGAGAGAAGCAAGGCTAGTGTTACATCAAATTGATCCTCTTGACTCAAGCTGGAACTTCATGATTTTCTGTCCTTTCACTGCATACATGGCATCATTGCCAAGCTCCACATTGATCCCTGAGTCATACTCAGAAAGTCGACTGAACAACTCTCGTGCTTCAGTCATGTGACGGGAGTCACCACTGCCCAGGTACCAAGCACTTCTGACTATAGTGCTGGTAGAAAGGTAGAAAACAGGGGAGAAATCATTCTCAAACTTTGTTACAAATTCACTCTACTGGGTCTCTGCTATTGCTGCTACCTGCTATGTCTTCCCCGTGCCTTTCTTCTTCTTTGGACACTTAGAAGCATAGTGACCTTGTTTATGGCAAACTAAGCACTTGATATTGCTCAAATCTTCTTTTCAAGCTGATGTCTTTCTCCATCATTGTTACCTTTCTTGGTGAAAGCTTTCCCTTTGCTTTTCTTAGTCTTGTTGATGAGGGCAAAGTTTTCATCACCACCTCCTTGCTTGTTGGATCTGAACTCCTCTCGAGTCTCCTCCTGAATACAGTCATCCCAGTCTCTGCCAATCTGGATTATTCTCTTGGGCACGGATTCCCTTCACAAATGATTCCCATGGCTTGGTGAAAGTTGAAACCATTTAGAGCTACATTCACTAGCTTTGCATCCAAGATCTTTTCTCCAACTGCTGCAAGCTGGTCACGGATCTGTGTGATCATCATAAGGTAACTGGTAATATTATTGGATTTTGTCATCCAACACTCTCGGAGCTTGTTCTTCAGAGCCATCTTTCGGTTCGTATTGTCACTCTGAAAGAGACTAAGGCATCAAACATGTCCTTGGCTTTCGTCTTTTCTGCTACATGCGGAATCAGGTGATCCTTTACAGCATCTAGAATAACTCTGTCGTTTTATGTCCTTATCTTGTGCTGCCTGAAGTGCAATATCTGGTTGTACTGGAAGAACCTTTCCCACATTCTCCCACAAGTCTTGCTCTTTCAGAAGCAGTGTGACTCTTGCCTTCCATGGCAAGAAATTTGAAACCCCATCTAGCCTGTCCTCGAACTTGAGACTGCTGGCTGCCACATCTGCCTTGTGCTTTCTCTTAGAGGTTAAAGTTTTGATACCATGTTAATTTCTTAAATCCAGTATCTAGGTAAATAGATCAGATCTATATTTAAACTACTAGATTTATTTGATGAAATAAAGCAGCGGAAAACCAGAAAAAATAAACACATGCATGCTCAGTTCATATGCTCTTCAATCAGTTCATCACTCAAAATTACTTCAGAACTTACAAGAGCTCCCAGTACTTGAGAAAATGGCTCTGAGACGAGGTACAAACAAAACAGCAGACCTAGAAAATACCTGGTACCGCTACCTTCTCCTTTGCTGTTAACTGCTGTAATCTTTTTCCTTTCTGCCCTGCTGAAAATAAAAAATCTCTTCTCTGATTTTCTCTCTCTATCTCAATGTCCTTGATAAAGTTAATCAATCTCTCAATGTCCTCCTTGAGAAAAATAAATCGATCTCTATTCTAACCCTTAGCTTCCTTTTATAACAGAAGTTAAGTAAAGTAGAGTCCTACTTGAACTCTACTTAGGTGACTACTTTCATTAGTTAGGTGGATAAAGTCGTCCTACGTGAACTCTACTTCCTCCGAGAGGATGTTGTTGAGTCCCGCCTCTAGGTTGAGATACTTGTCTCAATCTTCTCCACTCTACCTAACATATCTGTCTGAGCTACAATCATCAACACCTCTGTTGTCTAGAGATGTGCGCATACATGTCTTTGATAAGCGGCACACTTTGGAGACTGGAGACAAGTTTTAGGGGTTAGGGTACCCCGGTACACGTCTCTTGGTAACTATGGTTCTAGATCTTATCAGTTTATGGTAACATCTAAATTTTAATTTCTTTGATAGTGTTATCCTCTAATTTCGATACTCGAAGATTAGATTTTACTTGACTAGATTTTCAACCATCTATTTTATGTTCTGTTCTGTTTTTTATTTGATATATTTTAGCCAAGGTAATGTCTCTTGCCCAGTGGAACTTTATGAAAATAGAAGCCCTTTGGTTATTGCACAGTTCCAGCTCCAATTCACATGTTTAAACATAAATAAAAATGACTCATTTGAAGAAAGCATAGTTGAAAATGAATCATGTAATACAAATGTGCAAGATTTGAGATTTTGGGTTGTTGTCCATGCAACTGGGATGCCTTTCCTTGGGTTCTCAAATAGGTTGTGTTATATGAGTGCATTATTAGTACTCTTGATCATTACAGCAAGAATGTTGATGTTTATTTATAGTATACAGTACTTTCCTTTAGCCAGCTGCTATTGAAGGAAACTCAGTTTGTCTATATAGTGATTCTTATTTTTGTCATGATATAGCAATTCTTGATAGGTGCTTTTAATCCTACTATATATATCTAAGTTGCCGATTCGGGTGCGGATGCGGATGCGTATGCATATGCGAGAATCGTCGGGTGCGCGGATGCGGATGCGTTTATATATACATATATATATGCAAGAAATATACAAAATTATATTTAATATCTAAGTATATTACCATTGTGTAAATATTATATTTAAAGAATTATCATACATTTGAAATATATGACATTAATAAAATGTATATTATAATATATATAAAATAAGTAAATATAAATATAAATGACAAGACACAAAATATAATAATTCATACCAATAATAAAAACAAATATTAAATAAATAAATAAATATTAAATACTAAATGATAAAATTAAAAACCTTGGTGGTCGGCAATGGAAGGTCGCTATGGAATGATGCAACCATTTCTCATCGAACAAACATATATACTTTATAAAACGGGGGATAAAAATGGGAAGGTTATATCGTTTATGCTCCGGGATCACTAATACAAATTGCAGAATGTTTATTGGGACATATATCCCATGAGAATGTATACGTGTTCCCAGGAATAACGTGTGGCATCTACAATATTTATTCACTGCTAAGTCTCTGAGCTTCTGGTGATAGTGATTTCTCAATTTCCGTCAGGCATCAAAGAAGCATTGATCAAAGTTCAAACCATGGAAACGAACATTACACAGGAGAAAAAAGGGATGCGAACAGGGATATTCAACGGAGATGGGAGGTCCATTCAGCGCTAAGAAAGGCAAGAAAAATAGGATTCACAACACGGGAAGCGCTAAATACAATCGATCCACCTTTGAATATTTTTACACTCAGATGTACACGGGAAGCGCAGTCCCAGGCATCTGGAATCGCAGGATGGGCTTCCGGGAGGCATCCACAAGGCTTCCGTGCCCGCTCCCGCCTCCCCCAGCATCCGCTTCCGAATCTGCAGCAAACAAGGGCACATCGGTATCGTAGATATATATTATAAAATAAAAAAGAACAGTATTCCTTGGGGATTTGTACACATTTTGCCACCACCTATGGAAATAGGTATTGGAGGATCTCAAGCAAGATGGCAGTAAATTTAAAGGTTAGAAAGCTAGAGAGGAAATTTTGACTTATCAAAGATTAATCAGCATTCCTTAATTATAAAGAGATCTAAAACAAAGCACACAATCAAGGAAAATGGAAAACAGTAATCCAAATCATATTTTTCTCACCAAGTTTTTAGAATCGAAGAGAGGAGTAAAATGTGTATTTGGTATTTTATGGTGATGGCAAATAATTATTCACTACAAAGTTTATATTTTTGCATCTCTTTTCCTATGCATTTTTTTCTTTTAACATCCTTTGATACATGGAGGGGCCCTGTTACCCAACACCCCTAGAACTTGGTGTTATGCGCTCTTGGAGATTTGGTATAGTTCTCTCAAAAAGGAATTTTAATGGCATAGTTAAGTGATAGAAGACAAATAGAGAACATAATATTCGTGAAGACTAAGTTGTTGGTGCATTAAAAAACCTAGCTTCAAATTCCATGAGCTTGGTCCATAGTAGTCGGCCTTCTTGGTCAGGCTGGTGTTCTTTCATTGGAGCTAGGGGAGCACTTTAGTGGAGTCTTCTTAGATCCTTATATCAAAAGTGTTGACGACATGCTTATAAAAGTTTATTTTTAGATAGATTTGCCTCTTGTGTAGGTATATATTTCATTATGTTGTTTACTAGTATTCTCGCAAAGATCTTAGAATAGTGACATTTACCAGCTTAAATTATTACAAAATTAATAATAATTACAAATTATATTTTGTGTTCTTTGAAAGAATTAATTAAATTGAACTGGGAACTCTCTGTAAACCATTAATACTATTACCCTTGGCATTTGTTATGCCAGGTGTAGATCTTGAGTTGTGCTGGAGATGCTGGCAGATAATCTACACAGTAGTAAAATTAAATTACTGGTTACAATGGTGACTGTTAAATTATTCCGCATCTGACACTAAGTGTTCATTTCTTTGCAGGCCAAGGAGGGCACCGTATCTTCTTCCCTGGATAAAATTAGTACTTCTACGACATGCCAGCTCTATAATGTCTGACGAGTCTTCTCTAAGTTTTCTCAATACTCTGTACCAGGTCATTGCACATCTGTTCTTTTCCGTTTGCTATGTGGGTTTCTGCTTTGTAGTTTGTTTTTATTCATAATAAGCAATTAGCTTTTCAAATTTTAATTTTTCAAGCCCGAGAGTTTACCTTTTTTTTTGATGAGCTGTAAAGTAGTGTAAGTTGAAAATTGGTTTAATTATCCTTGATCTTTTTCTTTCCAAATGGAAGTGTTTTCCATTTCTAGCCCACATGTTTCCATGTTCTTATTTTATACATAGTATTTTTTAATAATTTATTGAACTGCTACATACTCTTAATGTGCTAACGATGTAATATTATCACTTAAACATGAACTGATGCTTTGTAACTTATCTATATTTTTGTTCTCCGATGACTCTAAGTACATTGCTTTTAGTTCCTTGTGGCATTTTTTTTCATTGATATATGGACTTACCTTTTAAATTGATGGAATTGTCTGAAGGAATATTAGAAAGATGAATACTATAGATCTACAGCCTTGCTGTTTCGTTTCAATTTCTTTATATTTGTTTCTTCTAAAAGGTTCATGTGAGGCCTTAGTTTATTAATTATGCTATAATTTATCAGAAAATGGCAACTAGCTAGCTCTTGCTTTCAAAGATGCAAGGTTGAAACTCTTCTGATTAGGTTATTCCAGAGAGCGTTCATATCACAATTTGAATCCTGATAGCGATATCACAATTTGAATCCTGATAGCAATATCACAATTTGACTTGATGTGGAAATTATCTCCTACTTATCAAAGATGTATTTTTTTTCAGGGGTTATTTATGGCATAATACAACTATGTGCTTTCTCTATAGATTCACTTTGCCCATGTGTAGACTTGTGAGTCCTGACTGTGGACTGGGCAGGTCTGTGAGTCTAGTCAGTGTACTTGCTGGCGTTGCCTGACTTGGACTTGCAAGTATGGCAATTCCTTGGCAAGTTTTAGAACTATGCTCTTCACCTTTGTCCTAAGACCCTGGCCACAAGGGTTAATGCCCTTTAAGAGACATGTGCCAAATTTGTAGGGCTTTTAAATCCCTGACCTCAGAATCAACTGTCTTTTTCACTGCCCACTAATTCCCGGTTAACCGGTGTTTTGCTGACTACTAGTTTTGGTATGGGAATTCCCTGGTTCGGCAGGTTATTTTCCTTTCTACTCAACTTCTATTATAAAATATGTTCTCTATGCTTTCCCAAGGAACTTCCCCAACCCTAATACCATAGCAACATAAATATTTTTTCAAGATAAATTGGCAACCCAAAGGTTGGAAGATTTTTTCAACTAATGGCAATTGAGTTGGTAAAAATTGGGTTGGGACAACCCTAATACCATAGCAACATAAATATTTTTTCAAGATAAATTGGCAACCCAAAGGTTGGAAGATTTTTTCAACTAATGGCAATTGAGTTGGTAAAAATTGGGTTGGGATTAGGATTTTTGGAATATGACAGCAGAACAATCGGGCAAGGGTTAGGGCTTTCAATTTTTATTTTTACTTTTTGCAACGTACGATCCCAAACCCACTAAAAAGCATGTTCTTGTTGCAACTGCCATTCTCATTGCAATTTAAACCCATATTTTTGGGTCAAAATCATTGCCTGTGAGTTAATGAAAATATTACAATTTTTTGGTTGAAGAAGTTAGTTTTCCTGCTGATCCTGCAATTTATAGTAGTGATCAAACTGTGCAATTTTTGCATCTATGCCCAAAACAATTCTGACCAGGTCATTAGTGTTGCTGCTATGGTCAATTTTCTTTTAAACGTGTAGTCTTCCATTACCAGGCTGGCCAAAGAAGTAAAGGGAAATGGCCTGATTGCATCTGTTCTGTGAAACTGCATCTTTCACACTGCTTGCTTCTAGCAATTCTGTTGGTTTTGCTAAAAGGTTACAGTTTGATCTTGGGGTTGCTTGTTTTGTTGATGTCCTGCTTTTTTTCACCTTTGTTATTCCCATATATCTTGATTTTGCTGCTATATCTTCCATTGGCCAAGTTGGTCTATGATGGAGAATTTTTTTGAACTCTCTTTTTAGATTAATATATTTTGCCTTATTTAAAAAAATTATATATGATATATATTACTGCATTTATTAGTTTCTTTATTTTTCTCCTACTGGCTAGTGATAAGTACCAGATTTTGTATTTTGTGTTTTCTTTTCATGCTTGCTTATGTCAAGATGATGAGCAATTGCAGATGATAGAATCACGGGTCTCTGTATTTCGGCCACTGCTTCAGCTGTCTGGTCGTTTGGATTTAATCTATGAACAGGTTGGTACAAACATGCGACTCAACATATTGTCTCATTTGAGGTTAACAAATGTTGTAATACTGATTTGGAACTTGAACTTCTCAGATATCACCGGATATAGGTGATGAAGCTCCTGAAATTGAGCCGGCTTTTGTGTATGTGGATGAAAGTGAAGAAGAAGATGAAGAAGAGCTAGTGGATGAAGCAGAGGACATGAGTGCAGATGAAAGTGACCAGGAAGACGTAATAACATTTGATCAAGTCGTTGACAATGAAATGACAAATGCAGGAAGTGGAAGAGATTCTGACGAGGATTTGTAAAATAATTTTGTTTTTCATTGCAAAATAATTTTGGTATTTTGACAACTTGAAATGTGTCATGCGGTATGGTAGTTTAGATTAAATTTATGAGTTTTCTTGAATGAGGTAAATTGTTTCTTTGTTTGGATTACCCTATCGTAGATTGATGTTGCAAAATTGAGTGTTTCTTAAAAAAATAAAATTTAACTATATAATTCTTGAAATAACTTACCATGAACATCAGGGCTTTAATAAACAAATGATGATTCACATTTTTAAAATTCCAATTAATTACACGGTATCATTTTTTTTCTTTGAATTTACTTTCAATGTAAGAAACTGTTTGTTCTTATAGGAAAAAAAGATCATTATTATATATTGTTCTTCATATGTGAGTGTTATTATGTTCCACGGAGATGTGTCCCATGGCCTGGAACACCTGCTCCGGTACCAGAAACGATTCAGGGACGGCGACGGCCAGGAAACCTCCCCTCCGCGTACCCTAATTTTGCAAATCACAGGAAACATTTTGGGGACATCTCAAAAATGGGTAGGGGATGCATGAGATGGGAAGCTGGCTCCTATGCCCCATGCATAGTTTGAGCAGCGTTTAAAAAACACACCACATTTTTAAATGCAAAAAAGAACATATTGTTTAAAGGTGACATGGATGATATAAGGGGGACAGACAATATTAACAGGTCATGGGAGATTGTGTACTCTGCTGCCAACTTTATGGGAGTCAACATTTAATTCAAATCAGCAATTATCATATCTAGCACCAACCAGATTGTGGAATGAAGAGGAAGCTGCTAATGTATTTACTGGGCAGATATCATGAGAGGTCAAACAAGAATTAACAAAGATTGTTCAGCTGCAATCGTATGCTCCAGGTCGTAAATCTATTATAATTTTGGGACTAGTACCAGTTTCAGACTTGATTGATCTGTGTAATCCATACAAAACTGTTGTGTAAATAAATGTATGTTGAAACAATATGTAATTATTACTGTCGTCTGCAAGTATGAGTTACATTTGTTTCCACCTATTGGCATTTCAACAAACATGAAACAAAAACCTCAGAAATTTAGCCCAGTTCATTACATTTCAGTCTGTCTGGTAAGATTTCATTCTCACTCTACTTAAGAAGCAAGGCAATTATTATGGGTTGAAGGATTTTGTTAATTTGTTTGTTAATTCAAGTCTAATTACATGTATTATGCTTTTACAATGTCCGTGGACGCTTTATTAATGTTATGTTATACATGTTTGAAATTTCTCTATATTTTTTAAATTCCGCTATTTTTAACAGCGGTCGCCTAAAAACTGGACCAAAAGTACCCCCTACTAGAAACACGTCCCACTATCTCCTGCTGCCCCATACCGATTCTCAAAACTCTGGAATATATGAGTGATTCTCAAAACTCTGGAATATACGAGTGTTATTTGGGTTTATAGGAATACTTGAGGCCTTGGGTTCGAATCCAAATACTTGAGGAGTTGGGGCAAGACTAACCTCCTAGGGATGCACGGGCACACCCACAATACAAGTGCATCGCTTAAATCCAGACCTCGGATTCAAACCCAAGACCTCAGGTATTCCTACCTTGTGGATTACAAGTGAAGTGATTGATTTGGTATCTAACCAAATCTTCTTCATAAGAATCAATTTGTATTTGGATAATGCAATTGTACAATTGTGCATATTGTTTTCATTAAAATGTATGTTTTTGTAAACGTAAGACCCTCATTTAAGTAGAATGATGATAAAATATTAGTAACGTAGAGTCCAAATATAGAATGATGGGCTACAGTAACGTTGACCTCGGATTCGAACCGAAGACCTTAGAATATAGGAATGAAACCTCACGAATGGAGGTAGAAGAATCCCGAAGTTGCTAAAACATCTCCTTCAAAACTTGCATACAAGATGTCAAGAGAAGTGTTGGGCTATTTGTTTTAGAGGTTTGCTGAAGTTAGACCCCCATTTTGGTGTTTTCAGCTCTATGGACAACCAAGATACGATAGATTCAATGACAAATAAATTAATAATAATAAGATAGAAAATGATAAGAGCTATGATATGCTAAATCAAATAAAATGAATGATTGTAAGACTACCCTTTAAAGCCACAAAGCTGAAGCTAGATGGGTTGAAAGCAAGAAAGAGCTTGTGTGAGTGAAGGAGAGTGTTGAAGTTGCAAAACAATGTGAACAATAAATTGGAAAAACTATCTACAATGGTGGAATGAGAGCTCAAGAGAATGACTGAAATGTCTAGAGCGTGAGAATGATTTGAATGACCAAGAGAGGTAAAATGAGGCCAAAATGTAGTTTATCCCTGCATTGGTGGGCTATCCAAGGAGGTGTTACATTGCCAAAAATAATGTGTAACATCCCAACAACTACCTTTAGTTTGCAAACTCACGAGATGAATGCGTGATGTGTGGACATCTCCATGGCACACACACATCCTAAACCAAATTCGCCACATGGTCAAGAATCTAAACAAGGGAGATGACAAGGTAAGCAGGTTCATGTGGAGGCTTAAGTAGAATTTTTATTATCAGTTGAAATAGAAGGCATTATGTAATGACGAATTACACATGGTGTAATTTTCGACATTTCATTTTGCCCCCACTTTAGTGACCATATAATTGGTGCAATGTGAGCTACAGTAAAGAGAGAAACTTATCTATTACATGAAGGGAAAGCAAAGTCTTCTAACCTTGTAGAGTTGCCCTGAGGGAAATGACTTGAAACTTTGTGAGATTGCAACGTAGCATGTAAGATGCAGACAAACATGCTAGATGAAAGAGTGGCGATAAGATACAAACTGCAAGATAGTGATCATTGAGATTACATCAGTATGGGTAGCAGGTTATATTATGCTAGATAGCCATATGATAAGATGATTTTTGATTGGGTGATACGAGTAGCAAATACTAGATAATCGTATGATAAGGTGACTTTAGATCACATTGGTATGAATAGCAAAGTGTGTTATGCCAGATAGGTGTACGATAGGGTGAGGGATTGCATCAATACAGATAGCAATGCTAGATGGTTGTATAATAGGGTGACAAACTTACGCTAGTATGGGTAGTAATGCTAGATGGCCATACAATAGGGCGAAATATTTTGATAAGTGGATTGACCCCCACAAAGGCAAATGCAATAGGATTTTTTTTTAAAATCTTCATAAAATGTAAATGATATAGATATAATAGCCCCCCTTAAATTGGAATGTGTTGCACAAAGGGAACACGATGCGCTCTAAGGAGAGAAAAAGATATTCTGGCATGTCAACATAGAAAGATGTTTCCATGGAATGTCACCCCACAAGTGACACATGATATCCACAATATCATAACAATTAGAGATAGGGGGATTTGATTATTCAACGTCAAAACCCATTGTAGTGAAAGATTTTTAGTATGTAACTACATATGGGTATTTCATCATAGTGCTGAAGTTTTCAGATCCAAAGAAAAGCATATGAAGACAGAAAAATATAATTTAGATCAAAATGGAAGAAGGCCTAAATGACCACAACACTTTGCACCATTCCCAAATGTCAAAAATGAAGATACAACAGATAGAAGAACATGATAACAAACATAAATGTACAATAGATAATCCTCTATTTTCAGGTACCAAGTAACTTGGGTCCTTCAAAGGGGAACAACATTAAAAGACAAGCACAAGGGACCACATATAAGCATGCTCTAATCTTCAGATAAAGAAGCGGGAAGTGCCTCAAAGATCCTCCACCAAAAGGTCCCTGTCCTCCCAATTTTGATCATATTGGGAGGGAGGCCAAGGCTGAAGAGGAAGGGCTGCTATGGTAGCCCCAGATGCCTCATCAATATCTAAAGCCAAGGATGATGCTGCCTTGACATTCTCATCCAAAAGCTTGACCAAGGCAAGTGTGAGGGATCATGTAAATAATTTTGTTAATGCCATAATATCCTCAAGAAAATTGAATATGCACGCCTCATAAGACATATGCAACTCAACTTGAGGCAAGATTGGAGGAGCCACATCGCCGATCTCAATGAAGAGGTGGTTACAAATTCAGGAGAAGATGGAACCTTCTCCATAGAAAGCACAAAAATAGACCGAGGATCAAACAAAGCAGATTTTCAATGGAGGAACTTGGACACAGGGCCCTACTCAAACTTCTCTTGAAGGATGGAGGAACTTGGACACAGGGCCCTACTCAAACTGTAGTGGGCCTGAAGACCTTGAAAAAGCTAGGATGAGGATTGGGGCATTGGTTGGACATACATGATTGCACTAGACACCATCTATGCATGCAATATGTTAATTAGTTTAGGGGATGGAGGGATATCGAGCAACGAAGTGATGAGCGAGGGCTCTTGGGATGGAGAGATGAAAACTTGGATCTACTTAGGGAAAGGCCTAACATTCACCCCTAGAGTAGTACGAAGCAAAACTGAAGATGTGGTTGGACAAGATGTAGATGTAGCAAGAGTATATGCAAAATACAGACACAAGAACCCAGGAATCAATCTCTGTCTTTGCATTGGTCTAATGTTCCAAAGCCCTAGCCTGTCGATGATGCTTACCATAAATGACAAGGCGAGGGATATTTGCTAGGATGGGCAACTAGAATTGAGGGCAATCCTTGCACGTTTGAAGCATGGGTGTATTTCCTTTGTTTGCACTAGGCACAATTGTAAGAATGAAAGCCACTGTTGGAGACTACAAAGTATTTGACAGACATGAAGGCTTCCCTTTAGAAACACACTTTCCTTTAGCCCCCGATGAAGAGGGAAGAGAGGGCGAAGCATGTCGTGCTACATGGGTGGATTGAGATGCAGGGACAAAGACAAGAGGGACCATTGGTACTATAGATTTATAAAAAAATTCTTTAATCTTAAACTTATTATAAGCTTTAAATAACATATCTTGTCGGGGAAGTTGAGGCCCTACTGGAGTAGCCCAGAAATGAGCTAACAAGAAGGCCGTACATGATACTAGGAGCTTATATGTAGTTTCCTAGATGTGTGCGTGGTACCCTCATGAGAAAAATCAAGGTACTTACCCCCTATTGAGACCAACTAGGGGATACCTAGACTCATCGGAAGAGGTCCGACTTGGGAATCACGATGAAAGTTGCAGAGACTTCCTTAGGTCCCACAAGGACTATCAAGATGGCATACCCTAAAGGGGAACAAATAATGTATAATGCATTTGGATGGCCATCTAATAATCATCATATCTCGCATGGTGCAGCCCATTAACAAAGAGTACCTCCTTCGTGATAACATCTACTCTGCACACGTGATTAACCATTACGCCTCTTACAATATTTTTATTGATTTATGTAGGGATGTACAAGAGAGAAGGCTCTCCGCAATAGTTGGTGTCCAAAGGTGTAAATGTGATGTCCATGTTATGCATCCTCTGATTAGTGGGCGAGATAGGAGTGATGCTTACCATATTGACAAATGGCCTATTACCTGATGAAGGGAGAAAAGATGATGTAGAAGGCTTCACATCGAGTTCATAAAAAATGTAAAGGGAATTCACCACCCTAGAGATTGATGAAATCCCAAGGAGCGAATTGGCCCGTGTGCCACCTCACTAAACTAGCACTCTGGTGAGATAGGAGGATCAATTAATTAACCAAGATCTAAGTGTGAATGCAAGATAAATGACCAAAAATAACTCCAAGCTACAAAGTGATAAAAATATTCTTACTAGAAATACAAAATCTATTGATCAAATCGAACTTGTGAAATCTGCTATCGTCTTAGATACCAGCACGAATCGAGGATTACAACATGGATTTGGGATGCCAACGTGTTGCACATGCATCCTATACAAACATAGTACAAAGTTTCGACTAGGAAAGTGCAAGAATAAAAACCAAGCTAAATAGGACTAGAAATAACACAAATGCAAGTAATAAAATGTAAATAATAAAGATAGTTGTGTCATGTATAGAGGCACTGAGACTAGACACCTCCAACAAAGCAACTACTCTAAAAGAAGAAAAGGAAGGAATGAAACCTCATGAATGGAGGTAGAAGTCCCAAAGTTGCTAAGCCATCTCCTCCTAAACCTGCACACAAGATGACAAAAAAATTGTTGGGATACTTGTTTTAGGGGTTTGCTGAAGTCAAACCCACGTATTAGTTTTTCCATCACTACAGACAACCAAGATACTATAGATTCGATGGTAGATAAGCTGATTTTGGTAATACAATAATAATAAGATAGAAAATGATAAGAGCTACGATATGCTATATTGAATAAAATGAATGAGTAAGACTACCCCCTTTCGAAGCCACAAAGCCAAAGCTAAATAAGTTGAAGGCGAGAATGAGCTTGCATGCGTGAAGGAGAGTGTTGGAGTTTCAATACAATGAGAAAAATATGACTAAAAAAAATCTACAATGGTGGAATGAGAGCTCAAGAGAATGACTGAAATGTTGAAAGAGTGTGAGAGAAATTTGGATGACTAAGAGAGGGAAAATGAGACCAAAGATGGAGTTTAAACATGCCCAATAGATTCTCCGCTTCCATGGAGTGTTAAAAGAGGCTTTACATTGCCAAAAAAAGTAGGTGTAATGTCCTAATGACCACCTTCAGTTTGCAGATTCGTGGGATGAATGCAGCCATGCATATGTTTCGACAACACACATCATGAACCAAACAGGCTATGTGGTCGAGAATTCAAACAAGGGAGATGGAAAGGCAAGTGGTTGATGTGGAGGCTTAAGTCAATTTTTAATTTTCAGCCAAAGTGGAGGCATTATGCAATGAAGAATTACACAGTGTGTAATTTGCGACATTACACATGGTACCTCAAAAGTGTTAGAGTGTGAAAAATTGAATATCCTTGAATGTTTAGTGCAAATGAAGAGAAACAAAATTGTGAATAACAACACAAAGTTAGTTTCCAAGAGAGAAATGAAAATGCCACAAAAGAAAAATAGAATTAGGAGAATGCTAAAGAAAATATTTGCACAAATGCAATTATAATGCAATACAATTGAATGCCAAGGCTAGTTAGGAGTGAGTATATATAGGAAATGAAAGAGGGGAGAGCTGTGGCAAATATGACCACTAAGAAGAGTTCACTTGAATAGCCTAAAATGGGAAATTGTAACTCTCATGGAAGATGTCAACACCTTGCATGCACTCACACGAATACTCACATTATTAATCTTAAGCAAGCTTAATTAGAAGTGTAGGAAAACCTAAGAATAAGAAATAAATAACCAACTAGGAAATAAAATCCTAAACTAACACAAATCCTTAAGAATAATTTAGGTGGGTGGAAATATAATGGTTCCTAACAAATGAGGCCATATGAATTACCCATGTACAAATAATCCCCCAAGACAAAAGAGAAGCTCCCTCACAAATAGAGAGAGAGAGAGAGAGAGAGAGAGAGAGAGAGAGATGCTCAAAACTAGATGTAGAAGATGGTCTATAATTGTCAAACAACATTCCTCTACTTAGGAAGAAACAAAACCAAAGATGTATGCAATAAATATTCCCATTCCTAAAAGGAATATGTAGGAATAAAGCTCAAAATGAATGATATCTTTGAACTCTACTCAGTGGTCTCTATGTTGATACTAAAAGGAGTCATGATCAAACCAGACATTCTAGGCCACATCGCCGAGGATGATAATCTAGATAATCCTAGACACTGATATAGAACATAATCGAAATACTCAAGTATATCCTCTAAAGGAAAAGATACCTCCTCCAAATGTTGTGCCAAAGTAACCACTCTCAAATCAAATTGTGAGGAATGATCATCTAGAGAATGAAGAAGAGGGTCAAAATGTTTCCTTAATACTTGGAGAAGAGTGATAGGGAGAAACTTAGTTACCTTAATGAGTTGTCTTGAACTCCTCTTTAGGTCACTCATAGGACCCTTAGGGCTTCCTCAATCCACCCTCCAAAACTTGGAAAGATTCAATTCTTTCCCTGTCCTAAGAATCTTCCTAACTTATTAGGTTCACCATCCTTTGTTCTTTGCAAGAACTCCTCTCAACTATACCTCCCAAGCCCTAATGATTGTTTTGGATTGCAGGAGGGCTAGGGCTTCATTCAAATTCAATTTTGAATCTCAACATGGGTCTTAAGTTTCCAAGTTAGACCATTTCTCCATCGCTTGCCAAATTCCTATCTTTTAGGCCTTGTAGCCTTTTTCCCCAATTAGGCCTCCTAAAAAGTAGGAATGCACATTTTCAGTGACAAATCCTGAAAGGACCCCCAAATGTCTTTTGGCAGTTCACACCTACCACTCAAGACCTTTAAGATTTTGGTGGTCTCAGGTCTCAACCCTGTCCGTACACCCTATTTCAGAAATAGGGCTTTTTCAAGCTTTTTAGACCAGTCCTTGGTCTTTGGTCTCAAAACTTGGTGACTTGGTTTCT
>MU224600.1:3039766-3079333 GCA_018584345.1 Thuja plicata
CGAGCGGCAAAACCAGAAACAGAACGAACTAGACGAAGCCAGGAAACAAAACAAAGCAAGACAAGCCAAAACCAGACAAAACCAAAGAAAAGCCAAAGAACGGAAGAAAAACAGAGGAGGGAAAGCGGAAACACCAACCTGAGAATGCGGAAGACGGAGGAAAAGGAAGATTTTACCGCAAGAGCTCTGCAAAAGCTTGAGTTATCTGATGGCCAGAATCACCACCACGAAGCACTTGCAAACGCCTGAGAATGACAGAAGATGTTAAGCGCTGATTACAATAAATTCTCTGCAAACGCTCTGTTAATCATTTTGAAATCGTTCTTTAATTCGCTCTAAGTGCTCGAAGGTTTTAATCGCGGTAAATGTGAAAGTGACAGATAACTCTTATTTATACCTGCGGTAAAAAGTAATCCCCCTCCTTCCGGCCATCCTCAGACAAGCAAAACCTCCGGACTCCGGGCCCGGGGATTCCTCGTGGTGATATCCTTAAAGACATCATGGTGAGGAATCTCGGAGTCTGAAATCCGGTTCCCTCTGAAGGACAACCTCTGGGACCGGAGTCCTGGAGGCAGAAACCAAACAACCAACAAAACAAACCACCGGGGAGGAAAGCCCCAGAGAAAGAAAACAAAAGGGGAAGAAAGACAAGGCAGAGCCGCAAACAAAAAGAAGAAAAAAGGGGGACCCAACATTTTGCACACAAAATGTAGGGACGGGGATGTAGGGCAGAACATCTAGCTATCTCCTTGTTTTGATTAGGAGTCACCTTGTATGCATCTTTATTTGGTAGAGATGCTCCTGGTATGAAGTCAATCTGATGACTTATGATTCTAGGAGGTGGTAACATTGCAGGTGACCCATCACTAACTATGTCTTTAAACTCCTTCAATAACTCTTGCACCTCCTTTGGTAATGGTGCTTGTTCCATCTTCTTCTCTTCACTAGGCTTAAGCATGATAGCATAATGTGTTCCCTCTCCATTCTTTACACCTTGCATGTACTCCTTGCCTCCTTGCAGTAAGACATTAGGTCCTACTGATGTAGACCCCTCATCATCAATGAGTGACTGAATTTTGTAGGTGACCCCACCTTTCTTAAAAGAATAGGAGTTCTTCTCTCCATCATGAACTGTCTTCCTATCAAACTGCCATGGCCTACCTAAGAGTAGGTGGCATGCATCCATTGGAAGCATATCACACAAGATTCTATCCACATATTTTCCTATTGAAAAATCAACCAATGCTTGCTCATTTACAAGAACATGTTGACCCTTATTCAACCATGTAACTCTATAAGGGTTTGTATGAGGTATCTTGGTTAGTCCAAGCTTGCTGACTGCCTCCTCTGAGATGATGTTATCAGTAGACCCTAAGTCTGATCATCCTGAAAACTTTTCCAAGTATCTTACACTTCACTCTGAAAAGTGCCCTCCTTTGTTTAGCTTCTTCTTTAACAACTTCTTTATGAGAATCCTCCTAATCATTAGATTCTCCCCACTCTTTGAATCAAGGTTAATTTCAAGAGATTTAATACTGTTGGTTTCTTCTTGGGCTAGGTAATTCACCCTCTTTTCACCATGTGAACTAGAAGCCTTCTCAGGGCATCTATAGGCTGGATGGCCTAGTTGATTACAATGAAAGCATTTCATGTTTGCAAAGTGTGAGGCTATGCCTGAACCTCCAAATATACCTCTTCCTCCACCTTGGAATCCTCTTCCTCTACTCATGCTGCCTCTTCCACTGGTCTCATTAACTATTTCAGTCAATTTGGATTCTCCTTGAGATCTATAATCACTACATCTGCCAGCATAGCTACCTCTATGTCCTCTCTTCTCTTTTCCTCTACCTCTCCCTCTTGAGGTCTATTCATGTTTCCTCTTGCTTTTCTCTTCTATCTTTAAAGCCATCTGATAGCATTATCTCACACTGGTTAGGGTAGTAAGATTCATCTCTTATTGTATAGACCACTTGATTCCATTATGAAATCTAGCTAATCTGATGTTCTCATCCTCCACTATCTTGGATCTTAAGCATAACTTTTGGAACTCCTCAGTATATGCTTGGACATCAAGGTCTTTCTGCCTGAGGTTTTGTCTCTTTCTATGCATTTGAACTTCATAATCATCCGGTAGGTAAGTCTGCTTCAACTTGGCTAACATACCCTTCCATGTAACAATAGGGTTCTCTCTCTCTCTCTCTCTCTCTCTCTGAACATATTTCCACTAGGTAAGTGCTGGTCCCATCAACCTAGACTTAGCCACTTTCAACTTCTGAGCATCTGTCACACCATTACATTCAAAGTGATTTTCAAGACTGTCTATCCAGTCCATGACTAGATCAACATCCATTTGTCCACTAAAAAGTGACACACCCTCCAAGGCTTTACCACTTAAAGCCTTGAGTTCCTTCAAGAAGGGTTCCTCTGGTAAGACTGGATTAGGAGCACGTGCTTCTTCTTCTAAGTCCAACTCCTTCTCCTTAGCTTCCCTTTCTTCTTTCTGGTCTACCTTGTCCTTCACTCTGTCTGCCTTGTCTTGGACATCTCCTAAGAGTTGCTCTAATTGGCTCAATCTTTCTCTTAGCAGTCTATTGTCCTCTTCTTGTTCTTCAAATTTCTTGGCCAATTCAACATTGGTCACCATCTTGCTAGATGCATTTGACTCTCCACTTGATTCTTCAGTCTGCAACATCCACTAGCTGCAACACTTCTTATCCCAAATCTTGAACCTAAGCTCTGATACCACTATGATAGGGAGAAACTTAGTTACCTTAATGAGTTGTCTTGAACTCCTCTTAGGTCACTCCTAGGACCCTTAGGAATTCCTCAATCCACCCTCCAAAACTTGGAAAGATTCAATTCTTTCCCTCTCCTAAGAATCTTCCTATCTTATTAGGTTCACCATCCTTTGTTCTCTGCAAGAACTCCTCTCAACTATACCTCCCAAGCCCTAATTATTGTTTTGGATTACAGGAGGGCCATGGCTTCATTCAAATTCAATTTTTAATCCCAACATGGGTCTTAAGTTTCCAAGTTAGACCATTTCTCCATCGCTTGCCAAATTCCTATCTTTTAGGCCTTGTAGCCTTTTCCCCAATTAGGCCTCCTAAAAAGTAGGAATGCACATTTTCAGTGACAAATACTCAAAGGAACCCCAAATTCCTTTTGGGAGTTCACTCCTACCACTCAATACCTTTAAGATTTTGGTGGTCTCAGGTCTCAACCCTGTCCGTACACCCTATTTCAGAAATAGGGCTTTTTCAAGCTTTTTAGACCAGTCCTTGGTCTTTGGTCTCAAAACTTGGTGACTTGGTTTCTTGGGAACTCCTCCTCATTCTTGAGTACCTGCACAACATATATTAATGCATCCATGGCCTTCTTGGATCATGACAACATCCCTCCTGCATTTACCAAACACTTCTTCTTAGTCTTCCTAGCCGTGCTACAACCACAGCTCGCCTAGGGAAAGACCTTAAAAATAGGTGCACACACTTCCAGAGCTCTACCTTCCAGATTCTTGAAGCTCCATGGACCTAGTCTCCATTCCCAAGTTTTCGTACAAAACCAATGGTGGGAAGTGGAGTTAGGTCCACATATTTGCCTCTCTGTCAGAACTGGACAACAAATTGTCTAAAACAAACTAAATTAAAAAAACCAAAAGAAAAGTAATTACAGAGAAAACTAACTATTGGAATCACTTTACAACATGCCCAACAATGGCTTCAAATGATCACAGTACTAAATCTAATCCATGCACAACAAGAAAAGAACAAATTTCTTCAATTCTGCTACTCTGTCATTCAAACTCCTTGGCTCCAAAACCCAAAATCCGTACAATGACTTCCAACCCCTCAAATTAGGGTTTTCATTCCTTATATCCCCTCAACACACGTGCCTAAATCCTTGGATGGACTCCAGCCAACTTAAACATCGAAACCCTTAAGACAACCAAAAATGTTGTCAGCAACTTTTTAAAAGTTGCTAATGTTGCATAGCAACATTTTGACATCTTTTATATATTTTCAATTTTCAAGTGTTTTAACATTAATATGACCCAACTAACCCTAGTTAGACCTCTTAGGGTATCATAGGACCCTAAAGACATGAAAAACATCAAATTGCCACTTGACCACATTATCAAGTACAATGTCATTAATGAGCCAAAAGGAAGTACTTTGACCTAACAGAAAGCACAATTAAACACTAATTCAAACCACACTTGGTCCACATGACCTTATATAATTACAATTCCCTTCAAGAGGGTCTTTAACTCTTTCACACACCCAAAACAACATGAGACCACCAATCTGACTGGCTTCTCAAGGGTGCTCCTACACCAAAGAGTCATCCTCATTAAAGAGAAGATATATACAATCAATAGTCTCCCAAACTTGTGATATGAAATTCCAAAAATAAGTGTGAAATACATATCAATAATTCATTCTACGAAGCTCTATCTGGAAGACTATGTATGTCCTATTGCAAGGAATCAACATAAGCTTTTGATGAATCAATTCTTAACCCTAAAAAAGCAAGATGTCTATATGGGGTACCAAGAGGATCTGTGCATACACAATGGGTTAATAGAAGTCTCATTATCTTCCATAAGAGTCTACTTATCCAAAGAGACACCACTTTAGGATAAAGATTAAATGCCTCCATACAATGGTTGGATGATAGTGAAAGGGCACTCAGTGTGCTCTATGTGATGTAATATATCCTTAGAAATAGTAAGATATATTTGAATGCATTATATTTTTCCATTATACTTAAGGAAAAACATGATCCGCACCATCGGTTTGCTCCACACCGACAGATAGGGAAATACACCACCCAACTCTAAGGTTACCCGATAAACACTGTTAAGTGTTATCCGATGACAAAAAGGTTAAAGGAAACCCGACGAGTAACAACAATGCAACCCGACGAAAAAACACAAAGAGGAACCCGACATACAAAGGGAACCCGATGAAAAGTTCAAACAAAGGAATGCCGAAAGACTTCAAGTTCAACCCGACGACCAAGAACCGACAGTCAGTTACATCCCGCAAAAAGTGGATTTGACTTTCCACGTCAGATAAATCACTGAAGTTGTATTTATAGCTTCTTGATTTACTTTTAAATCCATTATGTGCAGAGGAAGAAATGTATTTATTATTGTTTTAATTAGTTTTACTATTTTAAAACATGTAAACTAAAGATAAAGGTCAAGTTGTAAACCTTGGATCTAATAGTTAACATTGTAATGCATGATTCCAAGATAGGTCAAATACTTGTATAAATAGGTGCTCAATCCATTGAGAATAATTGTTGTTCAATGAAGATAGTAGCCACAGAGAGAAACTAGAGACCAGACAAAGAATTCATGTAGAAGGACATAAATAGTATCAAGTCAGTTTCAAGAACATAATAGAGGCTACCGACGAGCAGAGAAAAGGTATTCATCAATCACTTAAGGTGATATTATAATTCTGAGAGCTTTAATGGATATGTAATCAGAAATTATAGATTGTATGTAGTCAGATCAACATTTGTACTCATTCTAACAAGTGTAGTACACTAATGAAATCCTTTCAAGAAAGGTGGGCTTAACCATCCTATTGTAAAATCTCATAACTGAGTGCACTCTTAAATCAGTGGTGCTAAAGCTCTTAACAGAGTAGATCTTAAAAGGTCTCCACCTTAATACTCCTAACAGGGTAGATCATTATACGTAATCAAATTGTAAGCCTTATTCGACTCCCTTCCATTCTGCAGATAGTGAAGTTTTATGGGTGCCATCCCCACCGCAGTTTTTACTTCCTAATAGGATTTTTCTGTGATACCATATATTTTGTTATGTGTTTATCATTTTCATGAATGTTTCTATGAATGCTGCAAATCATTAAAGATTATGAATGAACAATACATACATAAGAAAGAACAACAGTAATGGTCGGTAATGCAGTAATGTATGATTACTAATAATGAATTCAGAAAGGTGTTAAAAGTTTTAGATGTACTGATTCACCCCCCCTCTCAATACTACTTCCCATTAATTCCAACAATTGGTATCAGAGCCAAGTCTCTTCTTGGAAAGCTTAATGGCGTAAGAGCAAAGATCATACAATGGAGAAGTTGAAAAACTCACCAATGCAGAAGGAGACAACATAGGTCTCAAAGTGAACACAATCACCGACGAAGAACTAAAATTTGGTGCATGTATAGTTGGGTATACAATT
Source organism: Thuja plicata (assembly GCA_018584345.1). Lineage (NCBI taxonomy): Eukaryota > Viridiplantae > Streptophyta > Pinopsida > Cupressales > Cupressaceae > Thuja > Thuja plicata. Next base: position 3,045,988 of record MU224600.1, read on the forward strand.
TTTCAAGCTAGCAGATTGAACAACATTTCTGCAACAGCAGTAAGCACAAATTACAAGATAGTGGCCAAAGGTATTCAGATGGATTTATGTGAGATCCTATTAAAACAACTTGATGAGAACATGAACACAATCAGGTCTACAAAGACCAACACATGTAAGTTTGGCTCACTTATCATGTGGACCTTTTTCTATTTTCAAGAATACTTTCCTTCAGTAGGAAAAGTAAAATGGGACTCTACCAAATTGGTAACCCAACAAATTAGTGAACTGATTAAGTCAGTAGGAGACAATTTTGAGTCTGTTATGTCTGCTTACTTCCTTGAGTTCAAGGAAAAGATGATGGAGAGAACTAGGATTCCCGAACAACTTGTAGAAAAATATTAAGATGAAATATTTTTTTATGGTGGACACAGATTTCACCCATATCAAACCAGTTGTACCAAGGACAACTTGGTTAGCACCAAAGGATTATGAGATCAATATTGATCAAGCTACAAGTGTAATTAAGGCATTAATAAATGATCCCATTGATGGCAAACAACCAAGGTTTGGAACATATGAAGAGGCCAAATCAAAGATAAAACAAGGCCTAGAAATCAAGAAGACTGTAAACAAAAAGGATAAAATGATTAAGAATCTCAAGAAGATTCTATCAGTAATAGATGATGAACAAGAACAACTAGAGACAACCGATGAACAGGGCACCATCGGAGAGGAACAAGAAGAAAAGAAATCAGATTCTGAGAAGACTAAATCCGATACACCTCCACCTCCACCTCCTACAAAGAAGCAGAGGACAATGAGTCAAACTGCTACAACCAATACAACACCCCTTAAGAAATGTCAAGTACGGACCTACATAAGGAAGCAACCAGCTAAGAGAACAAGGCAACAAACTGTGAAAAATACACCACCTAAGAAGAGGAAAAGGTTGGTTAGGACAAAGGCTGACATAGAAGACACTCAAGATGATGAGCCTGATGTAGAAAAGAAGAACTACAGGAATCAAATAATTGATGAAGCTGCCGAATCCACTGCTACACATGGTACAATGACTGATAAGAAAATCAGACAATGGGATACACTAAACCCAGAAGACCATAATAAGATACAAGAGACAGTTATAAAGTCAATGATCAAGAAAAAATATGCACCTGTAGAATTTGTCAGTCAAATACCTAAAGAGCTAGGTAAACGAATATACCAACAATGGTCATATGCTCTGCAAACCGAAAGAGAAGCAAGAAAGAGGGTACTAGTGACACTATTTCCTCTTGAATCCAAAGTTGAAGAGATCAAAGAAATACTCAAGAGGAATTCAACTAAATTTGTAGCCAAAATAAGGGCATAGAAAGTATTAGAGAACAAATTCATAGAGCTGGACAAAATGACTGAAACTAAATGGAGACAACTTTTGGATCTACCGATAGAGTCAACAAGTGGTGAGAATCAATTAATTCTCACCAACACACCTCATAGAGACGAGGAGACAGACAATGGAAGTCCTCAACACATTGCTCTAGACAATACTAAAAGTGATAATGAGCCTATAAATGTACACATAGTCATTGGTGATATCATCCAAGATATCACTAACTATGACTCAGACAAAGATCCGCAGAAGAAAGATGATGTCATATTTATCACACTTAAGGATCAATGAAAGCAATAAGAATTGCAAAAATCAGATGGTACAATAATTATTGTTTCTGATGAACAAGTGTAGGACACTTCAATCATGGACTCCAAAGAACCAGACCCTGCAGACCAAGTGCAAAAAGATGAGGATGTCAATGCTCCAAAAGATCAAACCGACAAGTAGGACACCACTCTAAATACATCCCAAGAAACCACACAAAGCAATATGCCTATACTAATGAAGGCAATAAATATTCCAGAGAGTAATGATGGATCTGCAGCGGAGGACACAAGCACACCCAAGGACAAGGGTGATGCTAAAGCAATAGATACTACAGATAAAGAAAAAGATACAACTGTAGAGAAGGATACAACTGATGATCAAAAAGATACATCTATTGATCAAAATAAGGAGGAAAATCAAAAAGACAAAAAGGGGACACACAAACAGAGAAAGGTGAAGAAGCAAATCAAGATGAGAAGGAGAAACAATCAAAAGAAAAATCTGCAGAGACACCCAAGGTTGAAGGATAAACATCTTCACAAAATTGACAGGTGCCACCTGAGCAGAAAACACAAGAATCATCTTCCACAAGGCCTTTGCCAACCACTTCAGAGAGAACAAATGAACTAGCCATGGTAGTTCATACATCTGCATCCTCACAAATCTCAAAGAAGAAGAAAGGAAAGAATAAGAATCCAGTAACTCTGGATGAAGTCATTGAGATTCTAGTTTGTGATCCAAGGACATTGGATCCAACTGCATTGACAAAGTATGCCAATCACTATGAGAGAAAATCTATTCAAGACAAACTGAAGAGAGCAGCAAGAGAGGCCAAGGTACTAGAAGTAGCAAGAGGAATACTTCAACAGATTATACTTGATATAGATATTGATCAAAAAGCTCCAATGCTTGATCAATTGGTAATAATCATAGATACAATAACATCTCAGAATATTGATGCTGAGAAGGTTAGGGAAGAAAAACTTAAACAAAAGTATGAGTTCAAACTAGCCGAGAAAATAAGCTAGGAAGTGGCATTGAAAAAGGTTAAGCTATCTGAATTGGTAAGTACAATTGATCCAATCATATCAGAAGCTATTACCTTAATACATAAATTATGCACTTTAGATAAACTCACTCAAGAGTATACCGACAAGATAGAAAAAAATGATGCTGATCTTAAGTCCAGTGCACAAAATCTCACCAACACTGAAGAAGCACTTAAATTGCATGATGAACAAATCATTCAGGCTAGGAAACAGAGACAGGACATACAGTTTGCAGAGATGAAGTAAATGAGCTCCAAGCTAAGCTCTTACCGACACTTACACTCCTGCAACAACATGTGACATAGGCAAATACACTAATTACCACCCTAGAAATGTCTATCCTAGACAACACTTATGATATGCACGCGAGGCTAGAGCTACAACACACGGATATAGAACAACTGAAAGAAAAATGGGAGAAAATGCTCTAAGATATCAAGGAAACCCACTCAAATATATTTGGCACATTGTAAGTTACACATTCTTGTCACAATTTTGACATCTTATAAGTTGTACATTTTTGTCATAAGTATCAAAGAAAGGGGGAAATTGATATGTTCACTCACCTCAATTAAAAGGAGGAAACAACATGTATAGTAAAAGAAAAAGGAAAATACAAGGAGAGAATAATATGTACATACATAGCAAAGAACAAAGAATGCATAGTATACATGTACATATACTTATACTATACCGATGCATACAGTTAGGGGGAGTCATATGATGACAAGGATATAGACATGGTGTTCATACTAAACACTTTAGTATTATGCACGTATTAGTTTTTGATACTAATGTCAAAGGGGGAGATTGAAGGCATTATATTTTTCCATTAGTATACTTAAGTAAAAACATGATCTGCACCATTAGTTTACTCCACACTGACAGACATGGCACAACACCACCTGACGCTAAGGTTACCCAATAAACACTGTTAAGTGTTATCCGATGAAAAAAAGGTTAAAGGAAACCCAACGAGTAACAATAGTGCAACCCGATGGAATAACACAGAAAGGAACCCGACAGACAAAGGGAACCCGACGAATAGTTCAAACAAAGGAATGCCGACAGACTTTGAGTTCAACCTAACGACCAAGAACCGACAGTCAGTTACATCCTGCAAAAAGTGGATCTGACTTTCCATGTCAGATAAATCACTGAAGTTGTATTTATAGCTTCTTGATTTAATTTTAAATCCATTATGTGCAGAGGAAGCAATGTATTTATTATTGTTTTAATTAGTTTTACTATTTTAAAACATGCAAACTAAAGATAAAGGTCAAGTTGTAAACCTTGGATCTAAGAGTTAACATTTTAATGCGTGATTCCAAGATAGGTCAAATACTTGTATAAATAGGTGCTCAATCCCTTAAGAATAGTTGTTGTTCAATGAAGATAGCAGCCATAGAGAGAAACTAGAGACCAAACAGAGAATTCATGCAGAAGGACAGAAATAGAATCAAGTCAGTTTTAAGAACATAACAGAGGCCACCGACAAGAAGAGAAAAGGTATTCATCAATCACTTAAAGTGATATTATAATTCTGAGAGCTTTAATGGATTTGTAATCAACAATTATAGATTGTATGTAGTCAGGTCAACATTTGTACTCATTCTAACAAGTGTAGTACACTAATGAAATCCTTTCAAGAAAGGTGGGCTTAACCGTCCTATTGTAAAATCTCATAACTGAGTGCACACTTAAATCAGTGGTGCTAAATCTCTTAACAGAGTAGATCTTAATAGGTCTCCACCTTAATACTCCTAACACGGTAGATCATCAGAAGTTATCAAATTGTAAGCCTTAACTGGCTCCCTTCCATTCTGCAGATAGTGAAGTTTTGTGGGTGCCATCCCCACCGCAGTTTTTACTTCCTAACAGGTGTTTTCTGCGATACCATATCTTATGTTATGTGTTTGTCATTTTCATGAATGCTACAAATCATTAAAGATTATGAATGAACAATACATACATAAGAAATAACAACAGTAATGGTCGGTAATGCAGTAATGTATGATTACCAATAATGAATTCAGAAATGTGTTAAAATTTTTAGAGGTACTGATTCACCCCTCCCCTCTCAGTACTACTTCCCATTAATTCCAACAATTGGTATCAGAGCTAAGTCTCTTCTTGGAAAGCTTAAAGTCTTAAGAGAAAAGATCATACAATGGAGAAGTTGAAAAAATCACCAATGCAGAAGGAGACAACAGAGGTCTCAAAGTGAACACAATCACCGATGAAGAACTAAAATTTAGTGCATGTGTAGTTGGGTATAAAATCTTTCAAGCTAGCAGATTGAACAACATTTCTGCAACAACAGTAAGCACAACTTACAAGATAGTGACCAAAGGTATTTAGATGGATCTGTGTGAGATCCTATTAAAAAAAATTGATGAGAACATGAACACAATTAGGTCTACAAAGACCAACACATGTAAGTTCGGCTCACTTATCATGTGTACCTTTTTCTATTTTCAAGAATACTTTCCTTCAGTAGGAAAAGTAAAATGGGACTCTACCAAACCATTAACCCAACAGATTAGTGAACTGATTAAGTCATTAGGAGACAATTTTGAGTTTGTTATGTGTGCTTACTTCCTTGATTTCAAGGAAAAGATGATGGAGAGAACTAGAATTCCCGAACAACTTGTAGAAAAACATAAAGATGAAATATGTTTTATGGTGGACACAAATTTCACCCATATCAAACCAGTTGTACCAAGGACAGCTTGGTTAGCACCAATGGATTATGAGATCAATATTGATCAAGCTACAAGTGTAATTGAGGCATTAATAAATGAGCCCATTGATGGCAAACAACCAAGGTTCGGAACATATGAAGATGCCAAATCAAAGATAAAACAAGGCCTATAAATCAAGAAGACTGTAAAAAAAAATGATAAAATGATTAAGAATCTCAAGAAGATTCTATCGGTAACAGATGATGAACAAGAACAACCAGAGACAACCGATGAATAGGGCACCATCAGAGAGGAACAAGAAGAAAAGAAATCAGATTCTGAGAAGAATGAATCTGATACACCCCCACCTCCACCTCCTACAAAGAAGCTGAGGACAAAGAGTCAAACTACTGCAACTGATACAACACCCATTAAGAAAGGTCAAGTAAGGACCTACATAAGGAAGCAACCGGCTAAGAGAACAAGGCAACAAACTGTGAAAACTACACCACCTAACAAGAGGAAAAGGTTGGTTAGGACAAAGGCTAACATAGAAGACACTCAAGATGATGATCTTGATGTAGAAAAGAAGAACTACATGAATCAAACAATTGATGAAGCTAAAGATGAAAAATGATATAAATTTAACCTCCAACTTGCATGTAAAATAAACATGTGAAACTTTTGATGGTGCTTTGGTTGCACTTGAAGTCTTGTATTCCATTGACTCGTATCACATCCTTATTTTGTCATAAAATTTGATATGATAAAAGCATATGATAAGGTCCGTTGGAATTTCTTGTTGGAAGTTCTTTGTAATTTTGGATTCTCTGGACACTGGTGCATATGGATTAAGAATTTTTTATCTGGAGCATCCTTTTCAGTCACGGCTAACGGTTCCCCCTTAGGCTTCTTCTCTGCCTCTTAGGGGGTTCGCCAAGGCGATCCTCTTTCTCCCTTTTTATTTATTATTATGGCTAAAGCCTTTAGTAGGACAATTCACAGGCAGAAAGAACTTACTTTTTGGAAAGGTGTGAAAATCCCAAACACATATATCACAGTTACCCATAATTTGTTTGCTGATAACACTTTATTATTTGGTATTTATTCTATGCATGAGGCTAAGTGTATTAAGCAGACTCTGGATATTTACTCCTTTGGTTCTGGTCAAATTATCATTCCTCAAAAATAAAAAATCTACATGTTTCATACCTCTGAGATTATTCAACGGAAAATTGTGAGCATTTTTCTTTTTTCTTTTTTCTTTTGATAGCCTCATTTCTAATTACCTAGGGATTCCCTTCTTTGGTCAAGTCAAACCCTCATACTGGGAGAATGTCCTTTCTATGTTGAAAGGTAAAATTTCAGACTAGAAGGCTAGATGGTTATCATTGTTTGGTAGAATACTTCTTATTAAAATTGTGCTTGTTACCATTCCTAATTATTATATCTCAGTTCTTCATGCTCCCAAGTCGGTTATTCCATAGATTGAGAAAATTATTCCTTCCTTTATTTGGAAGGCTAATATGTCTAATGAGAAGAAACTGCCTCTTGTCTCACTGCAAAAACTTACCATCGATAAATCTTCTGGTGGTGCTGGTTTGCACAATATTGCATTTAAAAATAAAGCGTTTGGAGGTAAGCTTGTTTGGAATATGTACTCCAAACTTGATGCTCTTTGGTGCAAGATCATGCAAGCCAAATATTTAGACTCTTTTGACCCAAATAGATCTTTACAATCTCTAATCCCCCCGTTGGGTCCTCAACATGGAATTTTATGAATTCTTCTAGGGATGTGGTTTCAAATTTTCTATCTTGGCAAGTTCATTGTGGAGAAAATGTGCTATTCTGGAAAGATTCTTGGAATGGTTTCCCTCCTTTAAATACTTTTGCATCTTTGATAGGAGCAATTGATATTTTCATTCACCACCTAGGAGATAAGTTGGTTGATTACATTGATCATGTTGACATTTTTTCACATAAAGTCAGTTGGAAAGACCCATCCTATCTCCCCTATCACTAGTGCAAGTTTAGGAGTTCAATTCCATCATTTTGAGTAGAACGGTCTATTTGAGAAGAGGTAGTGATAATTTGCTCTGGTGTCCTAAAAATGGGAAGTACTCTATTAAAGAAGGTTATAAGGAAATTCAACAAATAGAGAATCAAAGTATATCACAACGGGTCTGTTTCTTTTGTTGAAATAATTCAGTCCTTCCCAAATCAGGTGTTTTTTCCTGGCTTGCTCTTTGGAAAATAGTTCTTACTCTAGTGATAGATTGGTTAGGCTGCAAACTGCCCCACATTTTAATTGTGTTCTCTGTGGTGAAATAACTAAATTTGTGGACCATCTTTTTGTACAATGTGATTTTGCATCTCAGTGTTGGTCTTTTGTCATGGATAAGCTTTCTATTTCCTTTCCTCTACCTTTATCACTATGGGTTCTCTTTCAATCTCTGCCTATTCTGTTTCCTAATTCACTATTTGCATGTTTATGGATAATCATTCCCTCCACTGTTATTTGGTCAATTTGGTGGGAGTAGAATAAACATATTTTTAGGAAATCTCCTTCTGACCTTTACTCAGTTCTCATCAATATTGAGAAGCACATTTCTGAGCAAGTCAATACTTGTGTGATGTCTCACTTTAATCCAAATATTAATTTTTCTTCTTGGGATAGCCTGGTGACCTAAAAATGAAAGTTCATCTCTATCCCTCTTTCTCTTGTTTTCCCTAGAATAAGGAAAACCCCTATTGATAGATCTTTCATTACATGGCAACCCCCTGACCCTTCTTTTTTCAAATCAAATTTTTATGGCTATTCAAGGGGAAATCCAGGTGATTTGGGAATGGAGATTTGTTTACTAAACCATCTGGGAATAGTCTTAGCCCTAAAGGTTTCTCCTCTTCCTCGAGGAACTAACAACATTGCAGAAGCTCACGAAGGCATCATTTTGGCAAAAAAACTATTGATCCCTTGTATTCACATTGAGGGAGATTATGCTATTATCATTAATGCCTATGTTTTAAGGAAATTTGACAATTGGCATTTGAAGTATATTCTTGAACAGGTCTGTAAATTTCTCGATTCTTTCCAGAAATTCACTCTCGCATGTCTATAGAGAGGGTAATGCTCTTGTTGATTGCTTAGCTAATTTGGGCTATGATAATATAGATCTTGACACATCTATTTTTGATTTCCCCTTGACGAATTTCCCAAAACTTCTATCAATCATACAAGAGGAATCTCTTTAATTTGCTTATTTCTATTATAATTATTCATATATTTGTGTCTTGAAATATGCACGTACATATATTTGAAACATATGCTATTTTTTTCCAAATGTATTTACATATATTTGTGGGCATTATACATTTAGATGGGCGCTAATATATGTATGTATATATATTTGGGGATTTAATTCGTAATATTCTTTCAAATATATTGATATACATGTGTAGGTTCTAGCATTCATGGTAACTTATATTGGAATTGAGCACTTTGATTGTTTTTTGACCCTCTAATGAACTTCCCAGTATGTTATACTGTGCTATTTTTCATTTATGCATTATTCTTATAACATTTTAATTGTAATTTTGAAAAAAACAGCTTTTATTATTCAAGGTCATTGTTGTCATTATTTATGCTCATCCTTGTCAGCTTTTGACATGGTTCTTGTGCTGGTTATTGGTATCGCTGGACGTGTCTAATCTCTCTCTCTCTGGCTTTCTAATTATGGTTGATGCGACCACTGCCATTCCTTTCTACCAACTGGGTTGATGTGTCTTTTTTCCTTCATGCGAATCTATGATCGAGTAATGTTTTAATATATTTGCAGAATTTTGCATATCTATCATTTATTGTCATTCCTGTCCTTGATAGCCTTTTTGATCACTCATTCAATGTGGAGTGTGCCACATATGTTTTCTGTGGTTTGTTTGTGATGAGATCATATGTTGCTTGTGTACTATCTTTCATGGGAATAAATCATTCATCATTGTAAAATATGGTTTTGGATTTTGGTGTTTTCTTTCTTTAAATATTGTTTACGAGCATAAGTTTATTCTGTCCTTTCCAATAGCTTTGAAAGTTGTTTATATCCTCTGCAAAACTTGTGGAAGCATGATTTTTCTAGTTAGTCTTTTTTTTTTCTGTCTACGATGGCTATGTGACTGAATTCACTTGTTGGCATTAGCATGAAGGTTTAGGTATGTTCTTCATGCAATTTGCTGTATATGGATTATTATCCTCGTAATTATAGAGTTCTCCTCAAAGTTGAAACCTGGGAAAGACCATTTCTGGGTTTTATTAATGATGACATGCTTGCTTCAATCTTCATATGTGTACATCCTCATATCCGCAGAGGTATCAAAAGGATTATTGGTTTTGATGTCCTTTTCCCTTTGGGTAAGTGTATGATCATCTTTCCGTCTCGGATTTTGTTTGTTTTTCTCTGAAATGCTCTTGATTTTCTTCAGTCTCTGTTCCTTATGGATTTGATTTCCAATAAATATGTTAAGCCTAAGTTTGTTAGTGGTAATAACTTGGCAAGGTCTATTCAGAAATATGTTCTTTGGGGAGGTGCCGCTCTCATTGGAGGATTTTTTCACCATCATGCACTGCTAAATAATCATGGGGTTTACATGGTATATGAAAGTATTAAAAAAGATCTTGAACATCAATCCTTTAGACAGATCAAAGCTGCTTTGCACCAACTGGTGGTTTTTTGAATAAGGATTGTGTAAATTGTGTCCATTTGATTGTTTATGCTCTGATGGATCTTTTGGAGAAAGATTCAGTCCCATCACCTTCTACTACTCAGAGTCCTATTTCATCCCCTTCATTGGTTTCTCTGCCCTGTTCTCGACTTATCCTTGATTTAAATATCTAGTTGGGTTCAGGTGAAACATCTACAAATATTATGGAGGATTAATTTTTTGTTCTTGGCAACATAACATTTTTTGGATGCAGGAAGTTTTTTCTTTTGTAGAATTGGAAGAATCTGCTGCCACCAGCTTTTTGCTCCAACTTTTTTCACCATCGCTCTTAGGTTGAAGAGATCAGTTGTGGCTCCATTCTTTTTCTCTTTCGAGTAAAAAATGTAATATCCATGAAGAAGCTTATTTTGTATTCTTTCCCTTTAGGGATTATGAGCTAAATAGCTCAAATTTTGGGAAAATTTAGAATGTAACTAGCTATGGCTAGAGGGGGGCTTCTATTTTGTATTATGATCTCTGTATCACAGACATTTGTATTATTTTTGGGCTATGATAATAGTTTTTCTTGCTGGTTCTTTTCTCTGAAAGCTCTTGTTGAACCAGTGTAATTTATATATATAATATAATATATAAAGTGGCACTGCCATATTCTTTAAAAAAAATGATTTTTTTGGGATCTATTTAGTATCTAAAAAATATAATAGACACCCTAATGGATTTCCAACCTTGGGAACAAAACCTAGAAACTATTTTTCTATTTGACTTGCATAAGATAAATTCTGATGCAAAACTATAAACACCTCCAATCTTGCCTCTAATTTCTACGCTTTGATTTTGGTGAAAACAAATGCAAATATAATTTTATTTGATCCTTCTAGACAATACACCTAAAAATGCCATCAGGATTACTAAAATATTGCAAACACCCAAATTTTACAAAATATTGCACAAAAAACCCTAGAGGTTTAAAATTTTCCCTCAAACTTTTATGATTTTGTGGTTAATATGAAAATGCGAGAGAAGAGCATAATAGGTTTTTAGGAAACACACAAAAATATTATAAGCCCCCTTGAATCTCTCAAATAAGGAAACTAAAATATTTTTTTGCACTAGAATATTTTTGATACCATATTAGAATCTAAAAAGATGAATAACCTAGAATACCTAGTGAAAATGAATAGAAATAAAATTGTGAAGGTAAATGCTACAAGATCAAAATAACAACATAGTTAGTCTTCAATAGAGAAATGAAAATGATACAACATAAAAATACCATTAGGAGAATGCAAAAGCAAATAGCTTCAAAATGCAATTATAATGCAATACAATAGAATTCCAAGACTACCTAGGAGTGAGTATATATAGAAAATGGTAGAGGGGAGAGAGGTGACATATATGAACAATAGGAAGATTCTACCATAATAGACTTAAATAGGCAATTTTTACTCCCATGGAAGATGCCAACACTTTGCAACCCACTCACACTAATACTCACATTATTTATCTTAAACATGTTTAATTAAAAGTGCAAGAAAAAACCTATGAATAGGAAAGTAAATAACCAAATAGGAAAGAAGAACCTACACTAACAAAAAAGAAATCCAAGAAATTAGCCTTACCCTCCTATGTTAGGATGAAAATGGAATGTTAATAACAAATTCTTATTTCCTTTTCTACACCATGGAAACGATGCAAAATTCTAGGTTTGATAGAAAGGCTACAACTTGCCAAGTCCCAAGGTGTCAACAAATAAATCAATGAAGGAGATTATCATCTAGTCATAAACACCCTTTTCAAAGTACCTTGAATTAGAATCTCTACTACTTACTCAATCTGTCTGTAGAGTTATTTCTATAATTTATAACCCCATCATTCATAAAATTATTTCTAAGAGGAAAATTGCTTGACATATCATTTAGCCAATGTACTGAGATGATTTTGGAAGACTTCCAATAATTGAAAGCATCCTCATTAACAGTTGAGAGGGAATTTTATTTATAAGAGGACTGATTTGAATGGATGACATGGTAGATGATTTTCTCCTACAAGGTCTTGGTTGGAGCAATGAGGAAGAATTTTTTGCCAAGTGAAACATAGTTGAAATCATTGGAGATGAGTTTCTTAGTCAGCTAATAAAACACTCTCTTACCTAGTTAAATGTGCTAATTTCTAGATAAGATTTTTCTTTCCCTCTTTTCTCACCTTTAGGCATATAAGATTACATATATCTAGAACATCTAACATGTAGGGAATTTATTTTTAGAATTGGATGAAGGTTTAGGAATTCTTAAGACAAAATATTTAGAGATGATTATGCTATATTGGTGCCCATAAACTAGAGAAAAAGGGCAGGGCCTTATTTGAAATTCCGTTATAAATTTAGAGGATTTATTAATAATTTTTGACAGTCAACTTATATATTGTCAATGAATGCAATTTGTTTTCGTTAATAATAGTCTTCCAAAAAGGATCCATGGTAGAAAATTATTTACCCCCCAATCTTTTCACACTCTCCACTTTTGGACTCACTAAAAATGTAATGAATTCATGAAAACAAGTGAACCTAACATCAAAGATATCCTTGTAGGCCTACCTAAAACTACAATTTCATGACCAAGATGGGTATGTGTGTCAACATATCTTCTAGTGTTAGTTTTATTCTCATTATCAGTAAAAATCTTCAAATTTTCTATCATGAGATAAATTGTCATTGTAATTTAGAGTTGTAATGTAGTAAATTATTTCCTCTCAATAATTTTAAGCTCATTTGTTCTTTGTGCTACCCTATAGTTTTATTGCTAAGACCACAAATTAAACATTATCAAACACAATATCTGAGGCTAGGTCCTTTGTTTATGCCCTTGACGTGTTGTCTTCTCCCTTGATTGTTCCCTTTTGAGTGGATGCTCTAGTCCCTCCAAAAGTATCCCAAGTTTTAATATTTGTAAATGTCAGCCTCAATCATTTGCGATTTGGTCATGTTCTTTTTATTTGATCATTTTTTATCATCCTATATTCAAAATATCCTTGTGATCCCTATATAAAGAACATATTCTATCATTCATAAGGTCAAATAAATTATAAGAGTATTTAAGTTTCTCAAGTAATATTATTATCAAGTATTCTAGAACCACCTTATTACAAGGACCAATAAACTACTTACATTCTACATTTAAGTATGATTTAATATTTGTCATTTCTTGTTATCATGTTATTGCATTTACACTTGCAAGAATTGTCTAAAGAAAATTGCATCACCACTTTTATGTGGAACTCCTTGAGAGGGTTTGATACTTATCGTTCTAATATTATATCATTAATTTTTCCTTTTCCCTTGAGAGGACATACACTCTTTTAAACAACATAACTATTGTGGAGGTGGGAACACCAACATAGGGTTAGACTTAAACAAGCCCCTATACAACTCAACCCCTTTCATCTTAATCAAAATACAAATCATCACAAAATAATTCTAATTGAGGCCTAACATTCCATTCTTAGCATAATGATGATGTAAAGAAAAAGTACATGTACACTTGATAAAGAGAAATTCCAAAACTGCAATGTATTCAAGCAATTTGCATATTGCTTCCTTACTTTTCCCTTTCTACTTATATGTGTTGTGTTAGGTATCTAAGATAATTTATAGTAAAAGGAAATTAACCCCTCTCAATAAATTGGGTTCATTTTTATCTATAGTTTGGTTAAGTAAATATATCTTACACCCACTAGTGTTGTATCTTGGGGTTTGTGCTTCTGACTTATTATTTTAGATATGATATTTTGATTAATTTCATCAATTATTTTAGATATAAAACTTTCAATGCTTTGATTTTTTTGCACCTAGGGTTTGGATTTCTTATATCCTTCCCTTTATCCATTACTTGTTGATTATTATATGTGTAGACCCATGTAATTGATCATGCACACATCACCTAGTCGTTCATCTTCTAACACCTCCTTATGTCACCTTGTGATATCTTTATGCTATTTGTTAAATTAATAAACTAATTTATTTAATTAATCCATTTTTATCATTTAATTAAATTAGGTAAGTGCACAAATATGGAGTCCCAAAATTGGGTCTTAAGTGACCACTATTCTCTTCTTCTTCAAATCAAGAAATACTAATCTTGTATGAGAAATTGAAGACACACTCAAAATTTGAAGATGTAATAAAACCAAGAGTCATAGTGCTCCAAATCTACTTTTTAAACTAATATTTTTTTAATATGGTATAGATTAAGGGGTTTAAAAGGGGCCCCATACAAAATAGTTTAGTTTTTTTCAAAAAAATCATAACATAGTGTTTGGTGTGACCATCATAAAATGTTCATTTTTTAATATTTCAAAAATCACTTTGGTGGAAAATAGCTAACATTTGGTGAAAAATAACTAACAACATGCATTTGATGCCCAATTCTTATGCCAATTTTTAATAGAATATATGCTTTTTACTATTTTTTTTAAAAGTGGACATATCCTATAAAATAGAAAATTGAGCATGTTCCTCCCTTCTTTTTTTTTTAAAACTAGTCCAAAATCATTTTTTAAAAAATATGTATAGAACGGAGTCTAGTTTCTAAAAAAGTAATTTATTTAAAATTTTGATGAATGGTTAAAAAAGAAAGTCCAAAATACCACACATTGGTTTTTGACTAAAAAATGATACATTGAAAAAATAAATTAAAGATGAAAACCTTAACATTCTCAAACAAGAAAAAAGTTAAAAAGATAAGAGAGAGCTTGTTGTTATCATGGTATTTTTTGTTAGTAATAACTGAGAGCGGGGGGGTGAATTAGTGACCTCAAAAATTAATCCTTAAATCAACCCTTAAAACTTATGACCATAGATTATGCCTCTGATTATCTTATGTCCTACAAGATGTATGCCCTGAAATACTTCAATCAATTTTCTACTTGTCGGATTGCTTTGCTAATATCTCTTCTGTATGATTACCGATAAGCATATAACTATTTACCGAAACACAGTAAATATGCAGAGTATATTGATAAATCCAAAAATGCATATGTGAAATTTAAAACAGTAAAGTTATAAACCAGAAACACATAACACAAGGATTTTAACGTGGAAACCCTGTTAAGGGAAAAACCACTGGGACCGGTACCCCAGATTTTCACTCTTCTGAAGTGAGCCCTGTTAAGATCCAACCCTGTTAAAGGTTACAAACACACTGTTAGGTGTGACCTTGTTAGAGGATATAGAAATAGTTTGTCAACTAGTATATGACATCTAATGCTACCATCCTTGATCAAACACTCACTTGGCCTGTCAATAGGTATCAGACATATCCAATGCTACTTTTGTGATCAAATGTTTGATACTCCTTGGGATGTATCTCAATTGAAAAAGAATTTTAAGTCCTGCTCAGTTAAGAGGCTTATATGCTTCAATGGTTAAACTAAAACACTAATGATCTATTCATACATACAACTCAATTGTAGATTTTCAGATCTATTGTAAGTCCATTACCTCTCTAATTAATATAATCACTTATACCTTTGCTCCACAATTGTTCTGCTCCGTGATGCTTGTCTCACTATTCGTTGGTGTCTGCAGAATCTAGCTCTTTCCTCAGCTTGTTGATCAAGACTGAATTGAAGACTTTCTTCTCCTTTAGATTTTCTTTAGCATCTTTCCTCTTCTCTTGTTCACCCCACAATTCATAATGAATTGGGTTTGTCTCTATATAGACACGATTTCCCTTTTTCTTGGCTTTCTTGATTCTTGGTGTGTTCCACAATTCTCGCCAATAGATTTAAACCAAACTCCAGATTTATCTCGAAGAGATCTTCTTGCCAACTGGACAAATAAGCTTTAAATCACTTACTTATCTTTGGCTTTATCTGGATGATTAAAATAGTGATAAGTATCTGTTAATTCTATCTTTAGCTTCTTGACAGCTAAGCTTTTTTTCATTTTCTAAACTCTTATTTATGTTGGTCAATAATTTAGTTAGTCATCGATGATAACTAACTATTCCATCGGTGTGACTTCAGTTGTCATCAGGATCTTCGTCCTTGTCTTCTCCGTCGGGCAACACTGAAATTCTATTCATCAGGTTACTCTGTGTTTTTCTCATCGGGAAACACTGTAACTTTGCTCATCAGTAATACTATGCATTAGCTCATCGGGTAACACTATGACTCTTCTCTTTTACTCTGACCGTTGGTGTGCACTCCGTTGGTGTATGTAGTCACTTAGTGAATACTTGAATTGTATGCATTATTGATAGCATAGTTTTGATTCATCTGTTCTTTGAAGTCTTTGGCAGTATTACAATGACCATACAAATTTAATCAAGTTGACATCAATGACAATACAATATATTAACTAATTTAATGCCTTGCATGATAATCAACTTAATATCTTCAAACATTCAATCAGTTACATGTCATCAATCTCTCCCTTTGGCATTGATGAAAACATACTAAATTATCATACTATACTATTACTAATACAATATGAAATATACAGTTTCATCAAGCTTTCCTAGTGTAACTATTACAAATGTCTGGTTATTGGTAAGCTTAAATAGCTTAGATTTGATTCTTGCAACTTTCTTTCTGTCTTCAATCCCTTTACTGGATGGATGTAGAATCTTTCTTTCTCTGATGTGATGTGTTCTCCTTCTATGTCAAATTCTCTCCCTTTGATTGTTCTCCATTCTTGTGATGTCTCTTGTTAGCAATTCTCTTCCTTTGTGTGTACTCTCCCTTTCTTGTTACATTCTTCTCTCCCTATGGATACTGTGATGAATATGATCTTTCCCTGAGTTGATAATGGATATGTAATATTTGTATGATAATGAAATATGTCTCTCCCTTTGACAGCAATTCCAAACATATTTTAAAACAATGTATTTGACAGTAATGTCAAACTTATCTTTTCTATCCATAATATACTCCTTGAATTTCCCATTCCATCGATAACAACTCTAGTGCTTGGTGTAGATATATACCTTTCTGTGTATAAATTTTTCTTTGAAGTTCATCTCTCTACTTGCATCAACATGAATGATATTCTAATGATATGTAGGCTGATGCAACTTTCTAGTCAGCTTACTAACTAGTAGACAAGGGTCTGACCCCTAGTCTCTTCCTCAAGTACTCAAATGCATCCTTGGGCAGTGGCTTGGTGAAGATATTGACCAATTGTTCCTTTGATTGTACATACTCAAGTAACACCTCTTTTTCCTAAACTTGTTCTCTTAAATAATGATACTTGATGGAAATATGCTTTGTTTTAGCATGCATGACTGGATTCTTGGAAATGTGTATTGCACTTGTATTATCACAATAGATAATTACTGGCTCTATAATTTTCATATGCATACCTTCCAGTAACTATGTGATCCATGCAATATTTGAGCAGTTTGCAGAAAAACAACATACTCTGCCTCAGCAGTAGATTGAGAGATGCATCTTTTCTTCTTACTGATCCA
Organism: Thuja plicata; assembly: GCA_018584345.1. Lineage (NCBI taxonomy): Eukaryota > Viridiplantae > Streptophyta > Pinopsida > Cupressales > Cupressaceae > Thuja > Thuja plicata. The sequence goes on from MU224600.1 coordinate 3,063,545, forward strand.
CGTGACAAGTCTATCACCCATAAAAAATGCTCCTCTAGTTGTGCTGTTTTGATCATCAATATTTTCAGCCCAATCAGCATCGGTAAAGACTTTAAGTTCAAATTTGCCTTCTCTTCTATAACATAAGCCATAGTCCTCGGTGTTCTTCATATATATTAGAATTATTTTCACAAAAGTCATATGTGATTTTCCTGCGATTAGCATAAAATCTAGCAATAATTCCTACTGCATGTGCAATATCTGGTCTAGTATGTACACCATACATGAGTTTTCCAATCATAGATATGTACAAAGTATGATTTGCCTCTAATGACTTGTATTCCTTTTTCAGCTTGCATCCAGTTGCCATCGGTGTTCTAACTGGTTTGGAATCTTCCATCTTGAATATTTTCAGTGCTTCTTTGATGTACTTTGATTATGCAATGAAAATTCCTTCATCTTGTTGCATGATCTGCAGACCAAGAAAGAACTTGATCTCTCCAAACATAGACATCTCAAACTCTTTGCTCATTTCATTTGCAAATGATTTGCATAGCATATCATTTCCTCCAAATATGATGTCATCAACAAATATCTCAGCAATCAAAATATTAGCATCATTATGTTCTTTCAAATAAAGATTACTATTTTCACTAGTCCTTACAAATCCAATACTTATAAGATAGGGATGAAGTCTTTCATACCAGGCTCGGGGTGATTATTTCAATCCATACAGGGCTTTGTCTAGTCTACATACCATGTCCCTCTTGTCTAGATCAACAAACCCTTCTGGTTGTTCAATGTATACCTCTTCTTCAAGTATTCCATTTAGGAACACAGACTTGACATCCATTTGATATACCTTGAATCCTTTATGTGTAGCATAAGAAAGTAATATTCTTACTCCTTTCAGCCTAGCAACAGGTGCAAAGGTCTCTCCATAGTCAATTCCTTCTTCTTGTGCATACTCCTTGCATACTAGTCTTGCTTTATTTCTGGTGACTTCTCAATTCTCATTCAGCTTATTCCTGAATATCCATTTTGTACCAATGACATTATTTTCATCTGGTCTTGGTACAAGTGTCCATGTCTTCTTTTTCTCTATCTGTTCAATCTCTTCATTCATAGCACTTATCCATTCATCATTATCTAGTGCAGGATTGACAGATTTAGGCTCATAATCACAAATAAGATATCTTGTATTTAGAGACTTACTTCTAGTTCTCATACCAGCCTTCTTGTATCCTATGATCTAGTTCTGTGGATGGTTCCTTCTGACATATTTGGCAAGTACAGGTTCAGCTCTGTGTCTATCAGCTTGATCATCATTTTGTTCTTCATTCTGTTCTCCATCAGTTTGCACATCATTTTGAGCAATATTTTGATCATCGGTATTTGCATCCTGATGCCCGGGTGCAATGATCTGTTGCTTGGGAGCTCTACATTTTTGGTCGAGTAGAGTGTCAGGTTCCTCATTGTAAGTGAACCTATTGTAGTCCTCTCGCTCTTTAGTGCTTTCCTTTTCATTCTTCTCTGCAAATTCATCTATTTTTACATTTGCACTTTCAATAATTTTGTTAGAGGATTTGTTCAGACATTTATAAGCCTTTCCATTGGTAGAATACCCTAGAAAGATTCCTTCATCACTCTTGGATTCAAGTTTTCCTTTTCTATCATCTTTTAAGATATAACATTGACTGCCAAATTTTTTGAAATAACTTACATTTGGTGTGTATCCATACCATAGATCATAAGGTGTCCTTTTGGTGTCTTTCTTCAATTGTACTCTGTTCAATGTGTAAACAATAGTACTGAAAACTTCCCTCCAGAAGATTTGGGTGATGCCTTTCTCTATCATCAGTGTCCTTGCATGATCAACTATGGATCTGTTCCTTCTTTCAACAATTCCATTCTGCTGTGGTGTTCTTGGTGCAGAGACCTGTCTTTTGATTCCACGCTCATTACAAAAGTTAGTGAATTCATATGAAACAAATTCCCCTCCTCTATCTGATCTTAATCATTTTAACTCTTTACCACTTTTCTTCTCAACCATTGCCTTATACCATTTAAACATCTTAAATGCCTTTGATTTATCTTTTAGAAACATGACTGTCATCATTCTAGAGTAATCATCAACAAAGAGAATAAAATATCTATCTCCATAATAACTCTTTGTCCTCATAGGTCCACATAAATCAGTATGGACTAATTCTAGAATTGCATAAGATGTATGGGTTTTTCTTTTAAAACTAGACTTTTTCATTTTACCTTTTTGACAATTCTTACACATGATGTTGTCAGGCTTGATCATCGTCGGTAGGCCTTTGAAATTTATCTTTTTGCTAATCTTTATCATGTTGTCAAAATTCACATAACACAATGTTTTGTGCCACAACCATATGTCTTTGTTTGTAGCAATCAAACAAGTGGTGTCAGCATCATTCAGATAGAATAAGTTACATTTTTTTCTGCTCACCGGTACCAATCAGATTTCCTGATTTATTGAAGATCTTTGCCTTCTTATTTTCAAATGCTACATTGTGACCTAAATTATTCAAGTGAGAACTCAATAGATTATAATTTAATCCATTTACCCAATAATAATTTTCACATTTTATCTGGTTATTCAACATTATGGTTCCTCTACCTTCAACTGGACAAGGTGTGTCATTACCCTTTCTTACTAAACCACCTTTATAGTATTCAAAAGTCTCAAAATTTTGCTTATCACCAGTCATATGGTGAGTGCAGCCACTATCTATGATACATACATCATTTTTACTAACCTTAGATATGAGTGCAGTTTCTACATACCTTTCTTCATCCTCATCTGAATCATCTTTTACTGCCACAAACACCATTTCGATGTCTTCCTCAGATTCGGTGTCAGTGTCATTATCTTTGCATTTTTTTAGGTAACTGGCCTTCTTTCCTTTGTCCTTGTAGTCTCAGGTATCTCTTCTTTCTGATTATCGGTAGCTTCTGTAATCACCTCTGTCAGACTTCTTTTCAAATCATCTGTCATTACTTATGTCATCTTTTCTTTTGTTAGTACATCTTGTAGCAAAGTGTCAAATCTCTTTGCAATTAAAACAAACAAGTGGTAATTTGCCTTTGTATTTACCTTTGCCTCTCTGCATTATTCTGGCCATAAGTGCTTTAATTTCATCAAGATTATCTTCTTCACTTTCACTATCACTATCTTTTCTCATAATGTTTTTATGACTTGATTTACTTAATCTTACAGAAGACTTGAATGTAGACTCTATGTTTGGTAAGACACTATTATCAAAGTTATTCATCTCAAATGAAATCAATCTTCCAATTAAACCATCTAGAGTAACATTGCTATTTTCTACTGCTCTCATTTCTTGAATGACAGATACTCTAATAACATAAGTAGGTAGTAAGGTTCCTAGAATTTTACTTACCACTATATCTTCTTCTAGTACACCTCCAACTCCTCAGATAGCATTGACTACCTCTTTAATTTTTTTGCTATACTAAGTGATGTTTTCACCTTCTTTCATTTTTAGATCATCAAACTTTCCTCTAAGGCTTTCTGCCTTGGCTCTCAAAAAATTCTTGTCACCGCCATGTACAAGCATAAATTTGTCCCACATCTACTTTGTAGCTTTGTAGGTTTTGACATCTTCAAATTCAACATCAGAGAGTGAGGAAGCAAGCTCTATCATCATGCAATTGTGTTCATTCTTCTCTCTGATTTGTTTAACTGTTGGTGATCCTGTGGGCAACACATATTCAGTATCTAAGTATTGAGTAACATCATTACCAATACCTGATAAGTGGAGTCTTATTCTTTTCTGCCATGAAGAAAAATTATCTTTGTTCAACTTGGGCACATCTCGTTTGTTCATCTTGTGTTCTTTAGCTTAGGTCTTGAAACCTTCCTTCTAAGAACACAATCTCTAATACCAATTGTTAGTAATAACTGAGAGGGGGAGGGGGGGAATAAGTGGCCTCAAAAATTAATCCTTAAATCAACCCTTAAAACTTATGACCACAGATTATGTCTCTAGTTAAATTATGTCCTACAAGATGTATGACCTGAAATACTTTAATCAATTTTCTACTTGTCGGATTTCTTTGCTAATCTCTCTTCTGTATGATTACCGATAAGCAGATAACTATTTACCAAGACACAGTAAATATGCAAAGTATACCGATAAATCCAGAAATGCATTTGTGAAATGTAAAACAGTAAAGTTATAAACCAAAAACACATAACACAAGGATTTTAACATGGAAACCCTTTTAAGGGAAAAACCACTAGGACCGGTACCCCAAATTTTCACTCTTCTAAAGTGAGCCATGTTAAGAGCCAACCCTGTTAAAGGTTACAAACACACTATTAGGTGTGACCTTGTTAGAGGATTTATAAATAGTTTTTCAACTAGTATCTAACATCTAATGCTACCATCCTTGATCAAACACTCACTTGGCCTGTCAATAGGTATCTGACATATCCAATGCTACTTTTGTGATCAAACTTTTTGATACTCCTTGGGATGTATCTCAATTGAAAAAGAATTTTAAGTCCTGCTCAGTTAAGAGGCTTATATGCTTCAATGGTTAAACTAAAATACTAATGATCTGTTCATACATACAACTCAATTACAAACGTTCAGATCTATTGTAAGTCCATTACCTCTCTGATCAATATAATCACTTATACCTTTGCTCCACAATTGTTCTACTTTGTGATGCTTGTCTCACTATTTGTCGGTGTCTGCAAAATCTAGCTCTTTCCTCAGCTTGTTTATCAAGACTAAAATGAAGACTTTCTTCTGCTTCAAATTTTCTTTAGCATCTTCCCTCTTCTCTTGTTCACCCCACAATTCGTAATGAATTGGGGTTGTCTCTATATAGATATGATTTCCCTTTTGCTTGGCTTTCTTGATTCTTGGCGTGTTCCACAATTCTTGCCAATAGATTTAAACCAAACTCCAGATTTATCTCAAAGAGATCTTCTTGCCAACTAGAAAAATCAGCTTTAAATCACTTACTTATCTTCGGCTTTATCTGGATGATGAAAATAGTGATAAGTATCCATTAATTCTATCTTTAGCTTCTTGACAGCTAAGCATTTTGTCATTTTCTGAACTCTCAGTTCTATCGGTCAACACTTCAGTTAGTCATCGGTGATAACTGACTGTTCCATCAGTGTGACTGCAGTTGGCATCAGGATCTCCATCCTTGTCTTCTCCATCAGGCAACACTAAAATTCTATCCATCGGGTTACTCTATGTTTTTCTCGTCGATCAACACTTTAACTCTGCTTGTTAGTAATGCTGTGCATTAGCTAGTCGGGTAATACTATGACTCTGCTCTTTTACTTTGACCGTCGATGTGCACTCTGTTGGTGTATGTAGTCACTTAGTGAATACTTGACTTGTATGCATTACTGATAGCATAGTCTTGATTCATATATTCTTTGAAGTCTTTGGAAATATTACAATGACCATACAAATTATATCAAGTTGACATCAATGATAATACAATACATTAACTGATTTAATGCCTTGCATGATCATCAACTTAATATATTCAAACATTCAATCAGTTACATGTCATCGTTTTTTACTTTGCAATGGAATAATGTGCAAACTTGATGGATAACACGCTCAAGATTATGCCAATTTTTAATAATTTTAGAAAACACATCCCGGGGCATCGAAATGTCTGTTCAATACTTTAGATTGGATTCATAACAAAAATCAAACCCAAAGATTCATAAATTTATAAGACAAACAATAATGCAAGCATGTTCTAATCCACCCACATTATATGAATACACACACATAACATGAACGTGTTATAACACACTCATAATTTTTGAAGGAAAAATATTTCTTTGTCTCACCTAATTTCTCTCCCAATCTCTACCCCCACTCTATCTCTCTAGATCACCATCCCCATATTTTTCTACACCTATCTCTCTACCTCTCTTTCCCTTCCTCCTTTCCTCTCTATCTCTCTCACTCCATCCCCCCCTCCCCCTCTCTCTCCTCTCTCTTTATAATTCTCCCTCTCTTACTCCTTCCCACTCTACTTTTTTCTATATCCCCTATCCCCCTGCCTACCTACCTTTAACTTTGATCCTACATCTCTTTATGTCTCTAGCTACTCTTTCTTTGTATCCTTTTTATCTATCCCTCCATCCCTTCCTCCCTCTCTACCTCTCTCTATCTCCTTGAGGTCAATATCTCTCTACCTACATTTTCTTCTATTGCTCTTATCCCTCCTTTCCCTCACCCTCTATAATTTTATTTATCATACCACTCACTCTCTTTACTTACATCACCCTTTGATCCTATATCTCCCCCTCTCTTTAGCTCTTCTCCTCCCTTCCTCCTTATCCCATCTCATTGGTAGAGATATGAAATTTTTTAGGCTCTTTATCAACTTAAGCCTTAAATTTTTTTGTCTATCTTAAACCCTTGGATTTTTCTTGACATATCTAAAGTAGTACATTATATTTTTAAAATGAAGTACAAGTCTTGATCATTGTGATCTTAAGTTATAACCTTGTGTGTCCAACATCATGTTATAACTGACCTTATGTCCTAGTCACTAGCTAGCCCCATCTCTCTTTATTTTTTCTAAGTCTTAGGTCTAATTAAGAAATAAAATCAATGGTCCTCACACACCCATGGGCTCCATATTTGTTATAGTTGTGAGGCTATGTGATCTTACTAAGTGTATAATGAGTCCCTATCTATTTGTCAATAGTTCTCGGCCTTTTTGTCTAAGTAAGATTCATCCTAATTGGAGCACACCCTCGTAGTGTCAGAGTTGTCAAAGCTTAGTTTGAAGTATAATTTTGTAAGAGAACTTCGAGGTGGGTCTTAATGATCTATAGAGAAGAGGAATTCTTAGCATGGAAGTGTGGTGGGGATTTTTTAAATTTGTGAGAGCACATTATGGTGACACGTGGTATTAACTATTGCACACAGTGGAAAGTGTCATCTTTCATGTCAATTACTGATTGGTCCATATCTTTTTAAGTGTGTAATTTAAATAAAAAATTGAATCACATCAATCTTAGGCATTGATCTTGTCATGACCTATCCAAATTGATGGTCCACATTCAAAATTTAGAATGACTATTTCTAGGCAACATTAGGTTAAAAAATATGTAGTAATGTAAAACTGACCATCCTTGGTCGATTTTGCCTATTTGATTAAAATAAATATATATATCATTAGGATCATTTTTGCAAGTACTATCTTTTGAAATTTAATTCTTATAGCTCTCTATGATGAAAGTGCTAAAAATATGATTTCATACAAATTGATTCATAAATGAAATGCTAAGATTATTCTTGCTTATATTTGATGAATTAAAAATATTTGAGCATATTATTGTTTATGTTTTTGTAGTCTGGATTAAATTGAGATTTGAAGTAAATTGTCAAGAATTTTTGTAAATTGTTAAAACCTAACATTCTCTACAAACCCTAAGTATTTAAACATGACCAGATCATATGTAACTAAGAAGGGGCTTGAGGACTCTATTTAGATACCTTGAAGATAAGCTAGTCAATTCTCTTAAAGGATGCAAAGATGAAAGATTGGCATTATCTGGGTGGTCCTTGTTTGAGCCCTACTACATGAAGAGATTGGTGCATTTTTATCTTTGAAATGATTATTTATTGGACATGGGAAAATTGTTAATACCCAATTTATTTGTCAATTTTGACATTGTCAAAGTAGTGACAAGGAGATATGATGCCAAAATAAGGAAGGTTTTTGTAGGAACTGGAGTCCAAATGATCTATTTTACCAAGGAATTCATTGTAGATGTGTTTAGTTTTAGTAGATCCATAAATTTTTTTCTTGAATTTTATTCCTTTAGAGATACATATTAAATTCATAGGAGTGTATATAGGCTAGTTTACATTCCAAGACACAAAATTAAAGGCTCAGACACAAAGCCAATATTGATCTTATTTTTGGAGAAGGAACCTTTTTGTATAGAGACATTTGAGGACTACTTCATCAAGGCCTACCATTCTCTGTGCCAAATTGTTGGAGAAGATACACAATTGAAGATCCCAATTCATTTGATGTATATGGTATCAGGAATCCATGATAGTATGATCAGTATTGAATTTTTTTTTGGCAGATAGAATGCATAAACATATCGTATCTCTACAAATTAGAGATTTCTAGATGAGAATACAAATCTCTTCCCTATGCAGTGTTGGACCTATGTATGGGATGAAGATTGTGGTAACTCATTTTTTTGTCTTTAAAGAAATATTTATTACAAAGTTTCTGAGATACTTAACAAAATATTGGGAAAGGATTTCTAAGGAGATCAATGAATTTTTGGGGCTTTTTGAGAAGACTACATAGTTGGGAATCAAGCATAATTGGGGTGATTGGAAATTACACACCAACACAAACTAATTCAAAATATATGGGTTCTCTATCAATCCCCATATCCTAATGAGGTATGTGCCCAAAAGGATTGCATATTTGGAGATAATTTGATAGCCAAATGAGTTAGACAAGAATCATTTGAAAATCCTATTTTCTTTTTCCATTCTTTCTTACTTATTTGAAGTTTTCTAATTTATTAGCTACTAAAAATGAAGGTATAAATCAGATACATCCTATCTTTTAGACTTATAGAATGTCATATAAGTTCCCTAGAATCAATTTAGACCCACAAGGATTCATCGATTCAACTAGGGCTAGTGTAAAGAGACCTTTGTTTTTTCATGAGGTATATTTTGATGGAGATGTAACAAGAAATGGCCTAGATATCAAGAAGGTGATGGACTAAAAAATAAAATGGGTTGGGATTATTAGGGGAAAATGTTTGAGAACAAAAAATAACCCTAAGTTCCTTGGGTCTTTTTCAAATGAAGAAAACACAATGGTTAGAATCCATAAAATGCTTGCAAATGTAGATTGGTTGTAGTAGAAGAGAAGAGTCCTCTGATTTAAGGATCCTAGTGTTCCCATCAAGACATGTGATAGAGAAAGGAGTGAGTAGAGTGGAAAGCCATATTAGGATGTTGCTGCTCCAAAAGAGCAATAAATTAAGAGGCAAAAGATATTTGATCCTAAAGAGAAAGGAAAATCTATAGGATAAATGATATACAAGATGTTCTATAAGAGTCAGGAGGAAAACAATTTTTAAATCTGAGTTGTCACCTTCTACGATGATTTTTCCAGTCATACTTTCAAGTAAAAGTGAAGGCCACCTAGAAGTTGCAACAAATAAAAATGGTGACATAAGGCCTCTAGCTTGTCATAAGTTTTTATGAGATGATGATTTGTTAAGACAAAATAATTCAAATATTATTTAGTAAGAGTCAAGAAGGATAGACATAAGAGACAAGTACTTGAGGAGATAAATAAGGTTGATCCTTCCTAATTACAGTAGGTGGAAAATTAGGTTTTATATTAAATATATTTTAAGGTAGATAATATAACTCATGAACAGGAATTGAAAATGGTGAGAGGAAGTGGAATGCTATTTTTTCCAAATTAGGACATACGACTACCTTGGTCTTTGATGCTAAACAAGTGTAAATACAAAGGAACAAGTTGAGAATTTTTTTTTTGGTTTATTTTTTAGCCCTAGTTTTGAGACACTAGCAATTTGGGCCTTTGATTGAAATACAAAAAATATAATGTTGTAAATAGATTTAAAGAGATAAGAGGTGACATGATAATAAAAAAGAGTATTTAAAATTAATACCCCACAAGCAACATTCTTGGTCGTAAATAATACCCTTTTTAGTGAGGCAATACTATAAAATTATAGTCCAATCATTGATGAGTTGCAACAATATATGTAGGCCTCAGTCAAGATTAGGGAATATGAAAATAAAGAATTAATATAATCTAGTACACATATTATTAGTGTAGAAAGCCCTTAAATATCATTAGAGGTTTTTCTATCAGACAAAGAATCTCTAATCTCTAAGATAAAGGAGTTGAAGGATGATGTTTAAGGAATAAAGGAAGACAAAATTTAAATCATAAGCAAGGTGGTCATAGATTTGGTCAACCTTAAGTTATCCAAAATAAATGGAAAGGTAGATGAAATATATAAGGCCCATGTGTTGAACACACTATAATATTAAGGGGGGGGGGGGGAATCCGTGTTCACTAAAAAATAGTGAATTCAATAGTAACACATATTTTAACATTTGTCTTGAATCAAATTTATAACATAGAAATTTGGAAAGAACAAAACATATAAATCAATTGCATATTAGAACATAAGATTTACCTGGAAAACCCAACAAAGGAAAAACCATGATGAGAAAGCTTCTTGGAACTACTATCTAAATATAGCCTCTCAAATAAAAAAGAATATTTTATTAAATTTTGTAGGATACAACCCAAAGGAAGTTGTGACTCCCTTAAGACATGTCTTACAAAAGTTGACAATTGATCTTCTTTAAAATAAATATTTTCTAAATGTAGATGTTACAATCCACTTTTTAGCTCTTCACACTCATTACAAACAATCTTACTTTTTCTATTTATATCTTTTGTAATCTTCTCAAAATTTCAACTAGGTTGGCCTTGTGGTAACATATGAGTGAAAACATGTGGCTCTTTAGCACTTGGCCAAAAAAACCTATGATAAGAAAAATTACATGTTGTGGTGCCATCTAAGGTTAATTTGATTAAAATATATCTTCAAAATCCTCCAAAATTAGCACAAGTTCTTAGGTTCATGGCACAAGGAAGATAACATGCCCTTTTCAGTCCAATAACAACAAATCACTAGAAATTCCCACTTGTGTCACCTAAAATTCTAGAGAGGCAAATATTATCATGAAAATTAAGATGTGTACATTGTTACAATTTCCAAGTATCCTTGCAATATTCTTTTAAAATATCTAGTTGTTACATGTTTTTTCACACATAAGGACACCCGATGTCGGTTAGTTCTTCAAGTTCGATGTGTGTGTGAATTATTGTACCTGCATATTCTGCAACACAACACTTCTATAACTCATTAGATCAATTGTTAGTATGAATAAATAAATCAAAATGACACAATTTAAATTGAATTATAGCTTCCTAATCACAATGAGTCTGATCTACACATAAATTTTCTCTCAGAATCGGTAATAGATCAGTGACAAGACATTATGAGATGGAAGATTCAATTGAAACTAAATGAATGCAATTAAGATGAATTCTATGAAATTAATTCAATTAAGCAAGATAAATTCTAATATGAGGTGAATTATGCATTTACATGATCAATTCAGATATGAAATACAATAAAAAATGATTTAAGATGATGAATTACTACTAAATTAAGTTCTTGAATGCACAAATTAACTAAGAATTCAAACTTGCATTATGTCTATGCAAATGATGGATGGATTCACAATTCCTTGATTGATCTTGTTTATATAGATTTTTCTTGGAGGGAAAAGGTTTGAATTCAAATTCGATGACTGATATCCATCCATGATGGATGATGAAGATATCAAGTTGAGTGATCCTTGCACTTGAATCTCATTGGTTATAATTAACTTGTGTTTCCTTTTGTGAGTTGAGTGGATAATAGGAAAATTAAATAATTCACTTTAATCAATATTAATAGCCATGGGATTTTAGATTTATATTTAATTAATTAGGCTAGGAATATTAATTAATGCTTTGTCCTTTGATTATTGAAACTCAATATTTGATTATTGATGAATCATGTAATTAAATTGATCTAATTTAATCACATAATTATGATCAAAATTAACTTGACTTGATCTCCTTGATTAGGGTTTATCCTTAATTAGGACCTAGGGAAATTTGATTGATATTTAGGCCTCCATATTATACTAGACCTTTTTTAGGTGATTACATTTGTCCCTCTTTGAATCGACGTGCGAACAATGTGTTGATTCAAAGAATTTTTGATATCTGACATCGATAATATTCTGATTGAGTGAACAATTTGATATGAATCCTGATGAAACTAATCAAAACTTGCTAATACGAGATCTGAAAGTTGAACTTGATGAAATATCGATGATAGATTGAGACCATGATAACCAATTTGATGTGGAGCTATGAAACTTATTACCTATTAGATACTGATATTGATGATGATAAGGAATAATCAATTTGGTGTGATGTGATGAAATTGATTACCATTAGAAATATTTTGATAACCTTAAAGAATAATGAGTTTGATGTGAAGTGATGAAACTAATTATCGTTAGAAAGATTCTGAGAGCATTGATGATAATGAATAACTAGTTTGATATGATGCGATGGAATTGATTACTGTCAGAAAGGTTGAACCAAACAATTAACTTGATATGGGTCCCTGATGAAGTCAATTATCTGATGATTTCTTGATGATGAGACTATCAATTTGATGTGGTGTGATGAAATTGATATGCCCATGTTGATTCTGATGATGAAAACACTAATAAGAGAAAACAACTTGATATGAAACCTAATGAAATTACTCGTTCCATGAGACTGATTGATTCGAGACAACCAACTTGATATGGATTATGATGAATTTTATGTGCCATATTATTTGATTAGAAAAGATCTCTAATTTGATCGATGATTATTTCTAGATTCAATTGAATGATTGGTTTGATAAAAAAAATTGATACATCAGATTTGATAAGATATTTTGTTTGATGATCAAAATGAAAGGATATGTTGATTCCAATAATCATTCCCCCTTGGGATTGAGATCAAAATAGGATGACCAAGTATCAATTTTGACTTGATTTGAATGATTATGAACTTGATTCATTTGATGAGGAATTGATTCAAGATGAGTTCGAGTTGATTGAAACTCGATAGGGCCAATTTTGACCATATTTTGACCTTGGTTGACATCATATGCCAACTATTGACTTGATAGGATGATGCAAAATTGATTGGAAAATATTCTGATATGATTCTACGCTTGATCTGACTGGAGGTGGTCCAATTTGACCCAAGTTTGACTAGGTTTGACTCGCAAGTTGACTAGGTTGACTTGATTTTGTTTAATTCTAATTTTGATTTTGATCCCAATATTGGATTTTCCAAGTTTGATTGACCCTTCGAGGTTGATTTTGTTTCCAGATTAGTGGGTCCAAAAATTAGGTCACATTGATAAGGCAAAAAGGGTTAAATAGTGAAAAGGACCTTTTAACTATTCATTTGGACTTTCACATTGTAGTGAATTTATGGCTTTGAGTTAGTAATGATTCCAATTCCCATTGTGAGCCACCAATTTGAGCTTTCACACCACCATAGACGTCTTTCTGAGTATCCTCCTTTGATAAATCTCTGTTTCAATGCCTTTTGTGTTAAATTTTCATGCAATTTTGACTGTTTTAATCTTTTTTTTTGTTTCGTCATTTAGGGTGTCTTTCATAGTATGCATGGGTATCATTCATTGTATAATGATCTGGTTAAATTTATTTAGTCATATAGGGCTATGTCACCAGTCATACGATAGGCAACCCAGAGTTGTACGAAAACTTGTTTGTTTGATTTGTTTAATTGCCCCTTCTCTTGTACGACAACCTGTGTTGAGTCTTTTGTCACATGCTGAGTCATTTGATGTATTTTTACTCATACAAGACCCTATCCTGAGTCGTATGGTTCACTTTTACTCATACGTTTGATAGTTCTGAGTTGTTTGGTGATTTTTCTCTGATATGCTTGATTTTCTCAGTTAATTTGCTTCATTTGATGCTTGATTTTCATGCAATTGATCTTATGATGTACTTTTATGCTATTCGAGGATGCATTTTTTTATTTTGATATTGATATGTTGGTCCTTTGATTTGTAGGTGCACTTTGATGTTGTGAATTTACGTGCTATTTACCCTCAAACTATGAGCAGGATCCCAGAGTTATCTGATGATGACTAACATGTCATTTTCTGTTGTGGTCTGCTGAGAATAATGGACATACCTGACATTCAGGTTAACCAAGGTCTTTTGACTGCTTTGGCTAAGAGGTGGCATTTAGAATATAACACGTTCCACATTCCCATGGGTGAGATCACAATTACACCCAAGGATGTGTAGAACATCCTATTGATTCCATTTATAGAAGATTTTTTATATTACGATGTGAAACCTGTACAGGCTGGGATAAAAAATTTAAGGAAGGTATTCAGTGATGACACCATTGATCACCATTTTATCACATGGGAGTATATGTTAGCGTCGTACACTATACTTCCTTATATCCTTGCTGGGTTGATTGGTGGGATTATTATGTCCGATAGGAGTCCATAGGGATTCCTCTATGGATGGGGTCAGATCTTAAAGGATATGTTGGTGAGACCACGTAGATTTTCCTGGGGGTCATGTATTTTGGATCACCTATATCAAGAGTTACACGAGGTAGTATATCGCCAGAGCAGGAGTGTTTTGAAAGGTGTGGTTATACTTTAGAATTAGTTTTGGGAGCATATTCTAGTCACACAGTCTATTGGAGATAGAGATTGCCAAGACAGATGACCCTACATTGATATATATCAAGGTTATGTGTAGCAAATTTACTTGGGGAAGGTGGATTATTGGTGAAGATTCCTTGATGACTACACTATTCTAGAGTGGAGGCCATATTGTGACTATGAGGATTGGTCCAATGCAATAGGAGAGTTGTCATTTATGTTCATGAGTAGATATTTGATCAGCCAGACACAACTAGTTATTGAGCGCTTCCTTTCCACTCATGTGATGCGCCAGTTTGGTTAGTGACAGGGAGTTTCACAAGATATGGGTGTTTACGCTAAGATTCAGGAAGAGGATTACCAATGGGGTATTAGGATCTCTTATGGTATTTCCACACAGGAGTTCCAGAGTTTATAACCCATTGTGTGGGATTACTTAACTGATGTGGCCAATGACGGTATGAATTATGAGTACCTTCAGTATAGGCAACAAAATCCCTTCCCACGATTCGCTTCACCTGATGAGATTGCACCATAGATCGATGATCCAAAGAATGATGAGGGTGGAAGAGGTCACAGAGGAGGTTATTGAGGACATAGAGGATTGAGAGATCCTAACAGAGGTCCTTGGAGAGATGGGGGAGATCAGAGGAGAGGAGAGGGTGGTGGATTGGGTGCTGTGGGTGGAGATGACGACGATGATGATGGAGGTGATGGATGAAGAGTGAGAGAGAGAAATTACAAGTCATTTGATGAGATATGATAGATCAGGCCTTCCTAGTGGTGTTGCACATGATGACCCACCTCCACCACCTAGAATAGAGAGAGATGATCAGGGTGAATTTCATGATGTCACCAAGAGAGAACTTAGTTTTAGACCTAGATAGCTGTATTATAGGTGCATATGGGTTATAGGGATAAACCATTGGCCAACATTATTGTAGAGAGAGATAGAGCACCGAGGGATGCTTATCTTTAGCAGAGTAGAACTACATATTTTTAGGTGACATATTTTGCAGTTGTTCTAGATGAGAGGGTGAGGGTACCTGTTGGAGATTTGATTCTGAATAGTTGATTGATTGTATGTTTGTCAGTGATGACAACATATAATACACAAAAATACTTTTGTATGTACTTATCCATATGATGACATGAAGACTAGCATGGATAGATACATGTTGTTGACATGTTTATTATGCTATGTTCATACATGCAGACCTAGATATGAAGTTTCAATAAAGATATGTAATTCTGTTATTGACGGTTACAGTTCTGGAGGAATAACGGTTTAAGGCCGACGTATGTAACGTGTTGATCAAGTTGCACCTATCTTCAGGATATGCATGTGTATATTCATGATGAGTTATGAGTTGTTGATA
>MU224600.1:3085092-3125312 GCA_018584345.1 Thuja plicata
ATAGAAGGTCATTTGTGATAAGAAGAGTTGCGAAAGCCAGAGATTAGAAAAGCAGAGCAGAGTGTTAAAGCAGCAGAGCTATATTTATCATATGTTGATAATATAGATACTTATGTTGAAGCATTCAAAATACATAGTAGATTTTTATATTTATTTAAAAGAGGTTAAAGCATCAACACATAAAAGGAACTGATCAGACAAGCAGTGTCACATACAACAGTTCATCTTATTGATACAGTGTGTATCAAATATCTAGAAGGTTGTAGCCTTCACCACTTGGACAGTGAGTCCACCACCCTTAACAGGGTTATTGTAAAAGACTCCTAATAGGTTCTGACCCTTAACCAGGTCAACTATGCTACTACATTGTATTAAAAAACTCCTAACAAGGTTGAAGAATCTTTTAACAGGGATTACTATAAATAGTATAGTTCTTTGTGGGTACTAATTCCCACCGGGGTTTTTACCATTTGGTTTCCCCGTAACCAAATTGATGTGTTGTGTAATGTGTTATCTGAATGTGCATTTAAGTTATATCAATCTAGATTAATAAGTACAAAATATTTAAAGTTACTGATAACTGATTCACCCCCCCCTCTCAGTTATCCCTAAAGTATTCTAACAGTACCCACATATTCAACACCGACATCATAGTCAGAGGGTGAAACTCCCATACCTACAAGAGAAGATGTTCCACCTCCTGGTCCACCTCCACCTGGTGTAGAGGGTGGCAGCGAGTCTTGAGATTGTGCCATGCTATAATTTTTGATGTACATTTGTCAAATGATATATACATACATACTAATGTTGCACGGATGATGTATTTGATAGAGTTGATGACATATACTCTGATTTCTATTTTGTTGACGCAATGTAATGGATTTGTGATAATTTTTCATTATGAATGTAGGCACTATTATGAGATGATGATGCAAATGATTATGTAATGATATTTGATTCTATGCTTATGATGTATTCTTTGGAAGCCATGATACGATGATGCACATGACATGCAATGGATACTTTATCTTTTTGTTCTTTTCTATGGATAGTGCAGTGCAAATGTTTATTTTATGATTATGCAAATGAATTCCATGTATGAAAAATATGATATAATGATGAATGAAATGGACTTATGATGCAATGGATGATAAATGCTACTAACATGTAATACAAGTTTCTTTTTGATGTCAGTTTTATAAGATACTTGATCATGATGATGTCACTAGATTGAATAAAGATCCAATGTTGATGTCACTGTATTTTGATTTTCCCTCGCCAAGATAGTCGTGCTTAGCTCATTGAAATCAAGGAAAATGAATGCAACACTAAATGAATGCAACTAATTATGCATTTTTTCATGATAGCCTTTCTTTTCTTTTGATCTTTAGTTATGCATTTCATCAATGATCCTTTTGTGTATCAGCATCATGTATAACCACCACTGGTATGATTAAACCATGATGATATGAGTACTGATTTTACAGATTAACAAATAAGAATTAATCATTTTCATATGAAAATTTTCTTGATGATACTTTGATGATCATGTCCTAAGAAGAATTTTTACACTATTATGAATTAACTCACAAGCAAAAAACAAAGAAAATTTGTATTCCTTCCTTGGTCTTCTAGTACAGAGATTCCCAGAATTCCTCAAGAAATATGATAGTTAGAAATCGACCATGCTTCCAAAGACAAGGAATGAATTCTCACCTTCATCTAAAGTACAAATTTTTGGAGTCAAGGTATGTGTGACATACCATAATCCAACATTTTTATGTCACAATGTTGCGTACTCTTATGCTTATTAGATGTATGGAGGCACTTATCACATACACCCCAGAATATCTGTCTTAGTATATTTGATTGGAACACATCCCACTGGAAACAACCAAAGAAAATATCATGCCCCCTTCCTTGTTTCTATAGTCTGGAGACATCCTTGATTTTCTCAAAAGGCATGATAAGAAAAAATTGATATCAACTAGAAACAGACAAATAAAAATCCATGGCCCCTTTTTTCTCTAGTCCAAATTCATCTTTGAGTCACTCAGAAGACATGATACTTAAAAAGTAGATGAGTTTACTCATGTATGCTATTGTTTTCTGATCACTTTTGTGGAAATATTCATTCATTTTGTGGTGTTGAGAAACAAGTTTATTTGGGTGTGTGGTGCTGAAAAACACCGTTATGTGTTGGGTGGTGTTGAGAAACACCATTGTTCAGTGAAAAAACACTTGATAGTTGATAGGAAGGATAGGTGACTCTGACTTGATTCAAAAGGATGACTATTACTAACGAGAAGTTGAATCAACCTGATGACTAGGAACTTGCCCCCAACGAGACTTGAATGCCTTAAGGAAATGATGCGTACCAAATCCAAGCCATGACAAGAGGATGAAAAAAAATGATATGTACAAGGAATGCAAAGATATGATACGTATGCTCAAGTGATGAGGCTGAATGTCGATGCAAGTGAGATGGATAAGCGATGCATTGATAGATATAGGAATGAATCTAATATTTTATGATTTTTGGATTTTTAAAGATTTTATGATTTGTTTGGATTTTTAAAGATTTTAAAATTGATCACTAATTCTCCAAAAGATCATATTTTCTTTCCCCTGATGTCTAGCAAGGTGTAGGGCATTGAAAATGGATAGTAAACTGATGGATAAAAGAATAGATAGGAGATCATGGATAAAGTGTGTAATGTGACCCTTAGGACTATCTCATTACGATTACCCAAGCTAAGGAAAAAGGATATGGAAATAGAAATGAGGTGGTTTCAGAGAGTGTATAAGGTACTAACATGATGCCATGAAAGGCATGTGTGTTCCAAAAGAGTGGACATGTCAAGAGGCTTTTGAAAAGATGTTTTGCCTCGTATATCCTTAGTTTTGATCAAGATTAATGGGTGAATTTGGATAGGATACAAATAGGATAGCATGATCATGATAAAGGGTGATGGAGGTAATGAGTAGATGGTTTGAGATTATTGCAAGGATACTTAGGAACAATAAGGATTAATTTAGGATAAGCAAGATCATGATAAGGTACTATTGGAGGAAGCGAGTGAATAAGCTAAATGAAAAGGATAATGAATATTGGGATACATGATGCTTATGGATATGTTCAATCTTGTCAAGATCAAAGGTGTAAGAGGGAATATGAATGCAAATCTGATAACTTCATGATGGTAGATATGATGAATAGGGCAGCGTGGATGAAACTTCCTTCTAAGAGAGAGTGCAAGAGGAATAAATTACACATGACACCTATTTGCTAGGTTTTAATCATGGTACTTGTTCAAGGTGACACAAGAAGTAGTTTTCACCATAGGATGAATTTATTTCTCTTTACTTTTGCTACCAAGATTCCTGTTTACCAGGTTTTCACCAAGGCACTTTTTTTTTTTTTTGTATTTTTGATTTTATGATGAAACTTATGCCTCTCTCTTTGGATAGTACTCCTTTGAAGGATATTCTATGATGGGCCAAGGATGCTGAAGATATTCTCAAAGATGCTGATAGGGTGGTGATAGGAGAATGTGATGGAGGATAAGGTAGACAGTGACTAAGAATTTATGTGATGGATTAGATAAGGGGGATGGAAGGATAGTAAATAGGAGGGTAATAAGCATGTGTAGGTGTTGGATAGTGGATAGGGTATTGAAAGGTTTTCATAGGGGTAGGTGGAAGCATTGGAAAGATCAAAATTGACACAAACCTTGAAGGATGGAGGAAAATGGATTGGACAACTTGAGGTTTTGATGTAGGAAAGAATGAGGGTCTTGGGACAAAGGACCCAAAATGGACAGGGAAGGTGACAAAGTATTTGAGGTAATGGATTTTGGGACATGGGGTCCCAAAATAAACTTGCAAAGTGAAATTTTTGGAAGGAGTCAGAGTGGAAGCTTTTGGAAGATTGAATGTCAAATTTGATTTTTATTTTGTGAGTCTTGCAAAAGAGACATGGAATTTCACACATTCTTTGATTTTTATTTTGATTGTGATGCTTGAGAATAAATTTCTTCAATGAGGGATTTAGAAACCTACATTGTATTTTTTTTCTTTTTTCTTGGTGGACCTTTGTGTTCTCTTTAATATCTCCTTTTTCTTTGTATTCACATGTCGATTAGATTGGACACGTTGATCTTTATACATATGTGGAATCTTGGATTTATGATTTCGATGTTTGAAATCTAAGTTGCTTCCAAAGGATTTTGGAATCATGGAATAATACGTACGATATGGAGGGTTCATATGGATGCGTGCTTGGAAGCTTCTCAAGTATGTGTTTTTTTTTTGATCTTGATATATGAAAGGATAAGTGGGTGGTGAGATATGAATGGTGAGCATGGCTAATGGAGGGATATAAGGACCCAATATGGATGGAAGACATGAAGAATTTAACTCTAGGATATATGGAATGAGAACGAATTTGGAGGATGGTGAAGATAAATTATTATGTTTAAATGGAGGGATATAAGGTTTTTAAGGGATATCAACATCTTTAGAGTGAGCTACATCACCATGGCCATCATCTTTAAGATTTATTTTTATATCAATGGGCTCATCAGTAGCTTTGATAGGAGAAACTTTGATAGGTGCAACTGAAGCTTGAGGGGAGTTATTATCATGAAAGGGATTATGAGGGATGATAGGTGTAACCACCTATATTTGGTCTGTATTGACCATAGACCCTATTTTCCCTAAGTGTGATCATACCCCCAATTATGTCTAGACAACTCTTCGATCGGCTGACATAATTCATTCAAATAAGATTTAATCTCCTAGGTGATTCAATAACTAAATTTTATTAATCATCTTAGCCAATCAAAGAAAATCAATTTTAAATCAATTCAAATTAAATCAAACATGGCTAAGGTAATTAATTTAAAAGGAATTAAATAAATCTCTATTATATCAAATCACTTGCTAAATCCTATCTTCTAGCCTAAATTACTCTAATTAATTGGTTATAGTCCTAATTAATTATCAAAAGCAATAAAAGGATTAAATAATTAATATTCCTATTTTTGAATGAATATATTTAATATAATTCATTTCATTAATATTCCCCTAAACCCCTAACCTAACCTATCTCAACCACCTTGACCCTGGGTTCAAACCCTTCCCAACCTATTCACCTCATGCTAAATCTAATCCTAATCTTCATCCCATTCTAACCCACCTCCTAATGATGTCACATTCCTAAAAATGTGATTAGGAACTCAACCCACTTGAGAAAGTCAACTTTATCAAGCTTGACTCTAAACCCTCTCCATGCCTCTTAAATGCTTGCATTTAATGCATATGACCTCTCCATGATTCTTAATTGCTCCCATTAATGCATTATTAATGGAGATTCCTTAAGTCCATGCCTCATGAATACCTTTGGAATTTATTCTTCTTACACCTCATTAATGGGTTTTACAACTCCATTAATGACCCTTGTCCCCCCTCTCTCTCCTCATTTCTTCTATAAATAGGAGGAGTTTTTGAGCTCAAATAAGCCTTCATTTTAGATTGAAAATGCATTGTTATGCTGTTAGGATTTACATAGACTCATGTTATATTATAGTTTCTATGTTTATGCATTGTTATTATCTTCATTTTTAGAACTAATATGCATGTTTCTTCATCATTTAGCTTAGTTTTATTCAAATCTTTCATGCTAGGTTGTATATGTCATTGAAAAAGGCATAATATGAGGGCTATTATGTTGTTTTTCACACTCCTAGTTAGAAAGAAATAGATCAATTTTAGTGGACTTTCATGCTTTACTAACCCCATTTTCACTAACTTAATGATCTATTGAAGTGTTGTGTCGCAAGTAATAGGTGTAATATTTCACACACACATTTCTGGCGCCCACCGTGGGGCTCAATTCTAGATTTTGCCTCATTTTAACTCTATTTTTTACCAATTTAACTTCCCAATTTTAAGGTCCAGAGTCATTTCTGGTAGTAGAAGCTCGCATCTGGGATACACCCTCGCACCACATAAATTATGGCTCGCATCCAGGATTTCCTGGGTTGTTTTTCAGTATAGGCTCGCATCTGGTAAAAACTCTATTGCATCTGGTAGCATAGGCTTGTATCTGGTTTTTGCAACGTATCCCATATTTCTAGGATCGCATCTGGTTGAAATTTTTGTGAACTTCATTGCCTAACCTCTAACAGTTTGATCACTTTGGTTTTTGTCTTTTAAGCAGCCTAACTCATGTTTGTAGATCACTGTCAGAGACTCTCTTGGGAGTAGAACAAAGAATACTAACTTATGGTTTTTCAGGTTGCCAAACACCCATATTGACTTCTCTTTTCATGCTTTTCACACTAATTACATTTTCTAATCTTCTACTAAACTGACTAGAGGAATATGCTCTTTTCCTTTTAAGAAAAATTAGAAAATCACAAATTAGTTTATGAGTTGAAAGGAATTTGGAGAGAATTGAACAAGGCAAATAATTTTTTTTTCTTTTGGATCAGTAAATGAACAACTCAAAAGCACTAAATTTGTGGGATAAATGAACAAATACATCGTTTAATTCTTTTTGGAACAGAAATTGAACAACACAAAGCACTTAACATTGTAGATTAATTGAACAAGCAAAGCTTCATTGTCTAATTAAGATAGTAACTGAACAAGAAAGTAATTTAACATTGTGGATAACTGAACAAAAACAAACTTTTCTTACTCATGCTTTCTTTAGTTTAAAAATATTTGATTGATGTGTTTTGGGAGAAAATGGCAGCGACGAACCATCCTATGCTCGCCAATCCTTTGTATGCATATTTAATAGTAGAGGGCCTGCCAGTTGAGGAAAAAAATCTCTCGGGAATGACCCAAGTGAGGACAGGTTTTATGCCAACCCTTCCAACTCACTATAAATAATTGCTTCCTCATAGGCCAAAGCCTCGCAAGACAGAATCAGTTTTGTTCATGGAATTTTGACATCATTCCTTGAACATGCTTGGGTATGTGTAGAGCGGAGTCGCTTGAATCTTGCTTGCAAGACTACACATATTTAGGTACTCATAGGGCTATACACCTCAATTTTTCCTTGTAAAATTCTATGAGATATGGTTTTGAATGGATTGCCCAATGAACTTTGTAGACAAACTACCCGATTCATCCCTGAAAGGGTGATAATCCTTGTGCAAGGAAAAAAGTAATTGCCCCAAGATACTCGTCGTATCATGCCCTCACTTGCGTTTGGAGTCAGCTAATACAACATCATGACTGGAGCCATTGTGTGCTTGGTGATGGTTATATTCTGATTAGTATTTGAGTGTGTACCTAAGTCAACAAGCAAGGATTTTCATCCTCTACCTAGATATCAGGGCATTAGGATATGTTTTATCCCCTAACAATGCAAATCGGCTTGATGTATCTAAAAGATCACTAAAAAGATAACACCTTCAAAACAAGCAACCAAATTCAATCCTTGGTCTACACATGTTTTTTCACCCATTTACAGGTCTCAAAATGCAATCTGCAATCAAACAAACTTCACGCACTTCCAAGAAATTTATTTCAAAACTGATAAAATCTGACAGAGACACTAGAAACTCACATCCTAAATTTCCTGGCTCGTATCTAGTGTCCTGTGTCATATCTGGTATCCTAACTTGCATCTGGTTCATCAGAAGCTCACATCCAGTATTTCCAGGCTTGCATCTAGGAACTCACATCTAGGACAATGGGCACTTGCATACTTGTCTCTCAGAAAAACTCAGTTGATTTGAGTACCCTTTTGGGTCTTTAGTTTGGCCCTTTTTTCTTTCCTGGTCTCCCTGTTACTGTGTCATAACACTTTTTCAGATGTCTACCTTGTGTGTGTGTGAAATTGTGTCAGATACTTGTAGCTACAAACACACACTTCAGTGAACCATTACGGGGTTAGCATATTAGAAAATGACAAAAGCATAATATTGGAATGCCCAAGGCTAATCGACATCGGTTCATTGCCTTCTAGTAGGTAGGAGTTTGAATCTTGCTCTCAGGTCATTGCAAGAAACAGTGACTACACCTATTCTAAATGAAGGATTTGAAAGCTAAATGAAATGATTATTCTATATGATATGCAATTGTTTTTGTTCTTTTCAAAGCCCAAATTAAAAATGCTCTAGATTATGAAGTTTGCATGCAACTAAAAACAATTAACAAATCTAAGTAATTGAAACTAAGAATGCAAGATGCTTGAATGTTTGAATGCCAAAAATAATATAATAATGATAGCTAAAACTGGGGTCCTTTGTGAAGGAAATGAAGCACTCTTTTATAGAAAATCTCTCCCAAAATCGACAGTCAAGATTAGAGGAAATGAGTGGCTCAGATTCAATTTGAGGAAGCACAATCCATGTGCAAGCAATTTGATTGGTCGAAAGATTCAGTCTTTTTGGAAACTTCCAAATTGATTTTTAGTTAACAACTTTGTTTTCAAAATGATAAAAAGATAAGATTAAATTAACTGAATAAAACATATTTGTTTCCAAAATGAGAAAAGATAATAATAAATCAAATGAATAAAACAAATTTATTTCCAATTGAGAAAATATAAGATTAAATCAATTGAATAAAATATATTTATTTCCAAAAATCAGTTGATGACATCATATGCATTTTTAAAGATTTAATTGATTTAAATGCATATTTTAATTAAAAAAAAACAATTGATGACATCATATGCATTTTTAAAGATTTAATTGATTTAAATGCATATTTTAATTCAAAAAAAAAGTTGATGAGATCATATGCATTTTTAAAGATTTAATTGATTTAAATGCATATATATATAATTAATTTAATTCCTTTTTGGATTTTATTGACAATTTAGTAATTTTATTTAATTAATATATTAGAATATCAATTAAATAATTAACTTAAGGTTTATTTGCCAATATATTGTATTTTAGGAATTAATTAATTAATCAAGTATGATGATCGATTAGGACCTAGGGTTTAGTGCAGGTTAGCTTGCATTTGATGAATTGCCTATTTGATTAAGGACTTAGAATAATCAAGATTAAGGTTTCTTGATTAATTGTTGAGATTGGGGGTCTAGGGTTTAGATGACCATTTTTAGGTCATTACATTTGCCCCTGTTTGAATTGATGTGCGATCAACGCATTGATTCAAAGAGATGTTAGTGAGAAAACCTAGAACAATTTGATTTGAAGTGATGAAACCATTCTTTTGAAGAAGAAGACCGAATCTGAGCTTGATTGGACAAAGATCAATCAAAATATATAAAAAAAATGCTCAGTTTAATTTGAAGCGATGAAACTAAACATCTATGAGGAACTCTTAAACCTTTTTATTGGTTTGAACAAATAACCTGTTTAATTTGAAGTGATGAAACTAATTATCATTAGAGATTTGATTAGCAAGAAAATTGACTTGATTTGAAGCGATGAAGCCAATTTAATCAATGTATCTGGTTTCAATAATGAATACCCCATATGAGACCGATCTTGTCTGGTTTTGAGTGTATTCACCACTGTATAAGACCATTGATTAGGTTGCCTTTGATTTAAGATGATCTCAATTTGATTTGATGCAATGAAGCTGAGATGCCCCAAGCGATGGGGTTTTGATTGAGGATGTGATTACTGGAATTTTTATGTCCTAATCCTACCCCCTTGGGAGAAAAATCAAAATATGACTAGGTGCCCCAGTGATGAGAAGCAATTCGATTGATAACATGATGCAAGAAGAAGTTGATCCGATAAGAAATAGGTCCCACATGGTTAGGACAAAATATATACTTGATGAGAGGTCCTTTTTGACCGAGATTGACCAAAAGTAAGATACATTGATTGATTAGAAGAAAATCATGAGAGATTTCCATTGGTTGTGCAAGTAGTTAGCTGCAAATTTTGATCTTGATCCTAAAAATAGAATCAGGACAGTTGATTTACCAAGGGGTGTCATGTTTATGCCTAAATGACAATTTGACAATGAGAAGAGTGATCGATAAGAACTTTAGATCCTTCACATTGGAGACAGATATCAATATTATACAGATTTCAACACTATGCAGATGCAAGACTAACATGAATGCAACCTAAGGTGTAGTTACTGAAGCTTTAGCATTGAAAATTTTCATCATTGAGTATTTTTGGAACATCAAAGTCGATACAATCCTTACTGGTGCCACTATGACCATAAGAATATGAATATGAATTTTATCAGAATATATATGGGAAACTAACATAAGCATTGAGGCACAAAAGCCAAGATGACCTGAACATTGTTTCTAGTTGATGTTGCAAGAGTACACTAGTATCGAGGCATTCAAAGCCAAGATAACCATGAGTGTGATCTTGCGTAAACAAACACATCAATAACAGTTAAGGAGATAGGTCTGACCTCACCTTGGTATATAAATAAACAAGATCAAGGGATGTGAGGCTTTTCCACCTTAATGCGAGAGCTCTTATCACATACACCCAGTTTATTTGACATTGCTGGATCATCGGGACCACACCAAAGAGCAGTAGACAAAGAAAAGATTTAACAAAAATCAATGAGAACATGCAGCATACAAAGAGAAGTTAAGCATACATCAGCCAGTTTCAAAGTCTTAAGATGTGTATATGTATGAGGTGTTGAGAAACACCATCGTGCTTGTGAGTGTAATGTGTTTGATTGCTATTGATCTATTGTTTATGTTTGTGATATCCAATGTGTGTTGAGAAACACAGATGTATCCAAAGATAGTGTTAAGAAACACTATTGATTGTCATGTTGAGAAACACCTACTTGCGTCAGTAGCGAGTTGTCCTTCAAAAATGACAAGATTACTGACTCTGGTGTAAACCAAAGATGTGATCAAATTTGGGGACCCATGTCCCTAGTAGCAAACAACAATGACTGACTTGACTCATACTACGAGGACAAATTTGATTTGATTTTCCATAGGCTATGACTCTGGATTGGTTTCAAGCCAGGAGGGTTCTTAGAAGAACTTGAGTGTCATGAAAGTGACTGAAAGCTATGTACAAACTAAAGCAAATGGTTTCCAATACTGACCATTGATAGATGGAGCGCTGAGTACAAGAGACATCTATTTACCAGATTTTCACCTACTTGGTAGAGATTCTATTTTTGCTACTATGGCACCTGTTTACCAGGTTTTTACCAAGGCACTTTTTCTTCTTTTTCAATTTTTTTGTATTTTTCCAATTTTTGATTTTTTTGATTGATGCATCAAGGCACCTATTGCTAGGTTTTCACCAAGACGATCATTTTTTCAGGACTTTTTACAATTTTTAGATTTTTTTTCAGGATCATAAGTATGTACATGGTGCTGATCACCGAGAATGCCTTAGGTGTAGAACTTCTTTAGATGGAGAGTGTTGATGGGCTCTCAAAGCGGTTCTCCTTTAGGTGTGGAGAGTCAATAGGCTCCAGAGCTAAATGCTACACTAATGATATAAGGACCCAACCAATTGGGTTCAAACTTCCCCTTCTGTTCTCTATGTGACTGATTGCAGGGATTTTATCTCAAAACAAGGTCACCCACCTGAAGTCCTCTAGGTCTGAATTTCTTGTTGTATCCCCTTAACATTATTTTATGATAAGCTCTGAGGTGATCAAAGGCCACTTTTTGACGTTCATCCAGCAACTCTAGTTCTTGGAGTCTCAAAACTCTGTACTCTTCATCTAGTACAAGTATGCGTAAAGAAACCCTAAGAGATGGGATTTCTACCTCTAGGGGTAAGACTGCTTCTGCCCCATATACGAGTGCAAATGTGGTTGCCCTTGTAGGTGTTCTGATGCTCATTTTGTAAGCCCATAATGAAAGATTGATCTACAGGTGCCAATCCCTTCCAGACCTGTTAACTGTACGATGCAATATTTTCAACAAATTTTTATTTGAGGCCTCAGCCTGTCCATTACCTTGTGGGTAATAGATGGAAGAACAATGTTGTGTAATTTTGAATTTTTCACACAACTCATCCATAGTGTTTTTCTTGAATTGTCCTCCATTATCAATGATGATGGAGGAAGGTATGCCATAGTGACAAATGATGTAGTTTAGAATGAAGAGTGAGACTTTCTTTCCAGTCACTATAATGAGTGGGACTGCTTCAACCCACTTGGTGAAATACTCAGTAGCTATAATAATGAACTTGTGTCCATTAGAAGATGAGGGGTGAATTTGCTCGATGAGATCAAATTCCCATTGTTGAAAGGGCCAATGTGTGACAAAAGGAATGAGCTTCCTTGTTGGAGTGTGGATAATATTACCATGCAGCTGGCATTTCTTACAAGCTTTGGCAAACCTGATAGCTTCTTTATCCATATCTGGCCAATAATACCCTACTCTAAGTAGTTTTCGAGCCAGAGTCAGATTGTTAGAATGAGAACCACAAATTCCTTCATGGACTTTAGACAATGCATGTTTGGACTCTTCTTTTTCTAGACACCTAATAAAAGTACCATCTAATCCTCACCTATACAAATCATTGGCCACAAGAACATACTATGAGGCATTGCGGATGAGGTGTCATTTTTCATTCTTGGTTAGTCCATCAGGAATGAATTGATGGCGCATGTAAGAGTAAACATGGTGATAATAGGAGGATTCTTGTTCAATGACTGAACAAACCATTTGGGATTCAAGGGATTTGTAGGAAGGGAAATGGATTTCTTCCACCAAGAAATCATAGTGGAAATCATAGTCTTGTTGTTGCGAGGAAGCTAGTGTAGCCATGACATCAGCTGCTCTGTTATGTATCCTTGAGACTTCTTGAAATGTGATGAAAGTGAAATATTTCTTAAAGTCATCAACCATTCATTTGTAAGGCATGAGTGTTTCATCCTTAGTCTAGTATACATCATTGATTTGGTTGATTACAAGTTGAGAGTCACCGTGGACATGTAACTCAAAAATATTCCATTCAAGAGCTACTTTGATTCCATTTACCAGTGCTTCATATTCTGTGATGTTATTTGTACAAGGAAACATGAGCTTGTATGCCTTTTGAATGGAATAGTTTTGAGGAGTCAGAAACAAAACCCCTACACCTGAACCTTGTTGCGTAAAGGATCCATCAAAGAACATTTTTGAGGATCTGTGAGTGATGTGTAGAATAGATTTATCTGGGAACTCAACATTGATTGGTTCATTGTCCTGTAGTGGAGCATTAGCCAGTTGATCTACAATTTCTTTCCCTTTGATTGCCTTACGCTCAATATATTCTATGTCAAATTCACTAAGAAGCATAACCCATTTAGCCAATCGGCCAGTGAGGGTAGCTTTACTTAGGAGATACTTCAAAGGGTCAATTTTAGCCATCAGTTTGACTGAGTAAGCCAACATGCAGTGACGTAGTTTCTGAGATGAAAAGTCTACTGCCAGACATGCTTTCTTGATCATAGAGTAGTTCATCTCATAGGATACCAAGGTTCTACTAATATAGTAGATAGCACATTCTTTCTTGTTTTCATCATCTTGCGCTAGTAGTGCTCCCAATGACGTTGAGGTAGCTGAAATGTACAGAATCAATGGTTTTCCTTGTTGAGGTGGCATGAGTACTAGTGGGTTTTCCAGGTATGTTTTGATTTGAGTAAAACTTTTGTCACATTCTTCACTCCATTGATAAGTAATGCCCTTGCACAAGGTCTTGGTAAATGGTTGTGCTCTATTAGCCAACTGTGAGATGAACCTTCTGATAGACTGGATTCTCCCTTGGAGTGTTCTCATCAAACTTATTTTCTTAGGAGGTGGCATTTCTAGTATTGCTCGTACCTTTTTAGGATCAACTTCTATGCCTTTAGCTGAGATAATGTAACCCAATAGCTTGCCAATGGTAACACCGAATGCACATTTCTTAGGATTCAACCGTAATTAAAATTTTTCCATTCTGTCCATGATTGGGCCTGAATCTTGTAGGTGTAGAGATCGTTTCTTTGATTTAGCAAGGGTATCATCCACATAGTCTTCCATGGTTTTGTGCATCATATTGTGGAAGATAGTTGTTACTTCCCTCTGATAGGTAGCTCCTACATTTTTCAAACTAAAAGGCATGAAATTCCAATAGAATGTTCCCTAGGCACATGTGAAGGCAATCTTTTCTTGATCCTCTGGAGCAATCTTTATTTGGTTGTACCCTGAGAAACTGTCCATGAGAGAATACATTTCATACCCAGCAGTCATGTCTACAATCATGTCAATGTTAGGCAAAGAAAAGTCATCCTTTGGACATGCTTTGTTGAGATCCCTAAAATCAGTGCAGACTCTGATGGATTTGTCTGGCTTTGATATTGGTACAATGTTGGAAGTCCATTCTGCATAATCAATAGCTCGAATGAATCCAGCTTTGAGTAGTTTTTCCAGTTCAGCCTTGATAAGTAATGCACCATGAGGGTGCATTTTTCTAAGTTTTTGTTTTACTGGTTTTACTCCAGGAGCTATTGAGAGATGGTGCATGATAAGATCTAGATCTAAACCAGGCATATCTGAGTACGTCCATGCAAATTTTATCTTCTTCTCTTTAAAGAAGTCTGTGAATTCCTTGAGCTCTTCTATAGATAAAGATTTAGCCACATGAATTATGTGTGGATGTTCCTCTGTACCAATATTCACTGGCTGAGTTGGCTCTATGAGCACTGACGATCATTCCTATAAATGACTAGGAAAGACATCAAGCATCCCATCCTCAAGCACCTCAGAGAGGTTTTTTCCTTTGGACGCATATTTCATTTTTACTATTTTGGGTTCTCAAACCGCCACAATGTGGTTTTCGCCTTCAGAACCTTTTGTTTTTCTCATTTTTATTTTATAACTGAGATAATTGATGTCCACTTTAGTCATGTTCACACTAGGTTCATTGGTGGAAGAAGTGACAAGTTCAGTGGTGTTAACATAGCAGACCAAAGCATAGTCATTGGGAAATGTAGGCATTTTAGTGGGTTGTCCCTGTAAGGACCAATCAATAAGTTTAGGATGCATTAGTGGCAAAGGTTCAATGGGTTCAAGGGCGTTCATAGTATGTTCATCATAGAATGTGACTGTTAAGTAGAGTCCTAGACCTGAACCTTGTATAGATGTGTTCAAATTAGAAAGAGCCCTAACGACATCATTGAAACCCATGTCAGAAATAGGAGGTCCTAATTCTTTTTACCTAACCTCTAAGCCTTCACCTACTTTGAGCATGGGTATATATTGGTGAACTGTATCCACCTCTCCATCTAAAGTTCCTTCTGAAAGACTGTTGAACTCGTACTCATGGGAGTCTATTTCATCATTTGGTTTCATATCAAGGACATGAGTGAAATATTCTCTTTGCCCCCAGTTTGGATGAGTTCTACCTAAAAAATCTGCTATGGTTAGACTCCTTTCTTCTGTTTCTTGGTCTTGTTTGGATGTAGTAGTTGCTAACTGATCAAAAGTCATTGGTGATTCCTCTAGAACATCCTCTTCAGTAGCGTTGATGTGGCATGTGTCTTGGTTAAAGAGAAGAGCCAAAATATTGGGAGGAATGGGGAAAGGATACACATCCTCCACATCGAAATCATCTGAATCATCCCACTTGCCAGTGGGTATGTCAGTGCTTTCTACTATTGTATTCTGCTCTTTATGAACTTGATGTCTCTTTCCTTTATCTAGGCAATTATTTTTTCTTTGTTGTTTCTCTGATAAGAACCCTAGACTAGTTGTGTCTCTAGGTCATCTATATTCAACAGAGATTGGTTCTTTAAGTCCATTTTGATTAGGTGCAATGGGTCCTTTACCTAAATAACCCATTTTACAAGCCACCTTATACCCCAATCCAAATGTTTCTGGAGGTATCACATGTTGTTCGACTTCATTATTTTCAAGTTCCTTATATAACCAATCCAGACGGGCTCTTTCCTCTTGTTCATCTTCTAATGGTGTGTTGGATTTAACAAATTTATCATCATATATTTCTTGGGGTGCTATTGGTTTCATCTCTTCTGACGGTTTTCCATAAGACCTAGGTGATCTAGGAAGAGATGTGAGTGATAGTATGGGTTCCACTATGTATCCACCCATACCTATGTCCTTTATCTTGAGTTTCTTTTCCATTTCCTTCAAAAAAATTGTAGTTGATTCAGAGTTGGACACCACATTATTGTGTAGGACTAGGGTATCCACTGCTTGTCTTAATGCGTTACAAGCATAACTAGTGTCTGCAGGAACAGTGACTTCTACACCGTGGAATGGGAATTTAATGCACTGATGGAACATTGATGGCACTGCCTGCATCTCATGGATCTAGGGTCTTCCCAATAGAATGTTGTAGGCCAGTGGGAGATCCAAAACTTGGAAGGTAACATCCCTCTCAATAGGACCCACTCGGATTGGTAAAGTTATGATACCTTTAGAAGATATTTCTTGTTCATCATATACCTTGATAGTAATTTTGTTTTTAGGATCAATGACATTCTCTGAAAAGCCTAGTTTCTCGATTAACCTGTATGTGCAGATATTCAACCCTACACCTCCATCTATCAAGACCCATCTGACATAGTGTTTATGTATCATGACTTCAACATGCAAGGGGAGATTGTGTGGATGAATTAAAGAGTTGTCATCTTCTTCTGAGAATGATAGGTAATGTGGCAAGGTCAAGTGACCTACCATGGATTGAAACCAATCTAGATCTAAGTCCTTAGGGACATTGGTAGTTGATAGTGCTTTATCTAGGACCTCTTAGTGAGATGGAGAGAGTTTGAGAAATTCAAAGATTGAAATTTGGGTAGAGGTTCTTTGGAGTTGCTTGACGATGCTATTGTCCGTAGTATTGGACAAAGTCATTTGTTTGGACTGTGAGATTTTAGGGGTACACAAAATAGTTTGTTTTCTAAGAGGTACCCAGGATTTGGATACCAATGGTTTATTGGAAGATGATGAAGGGTTGGAAGATCTAGAACCCCCCAAGGTGACCTTTTCTTGCACTCGGGTCACTGCACTGGCTGATTGAAACTCTTTCTCTTTCTGCTCGACAATGATGACATTGCAATATTCAGAATGAGACAGCTCAAGCATGTTGATGAAGTTGTAATCATCATTAGACTAAGTGTGATTTATTTGAGCACCTTTCTTAGAAGTTTCTCCTTTTTGATGTTTCAGGAAAGGATCTTTGAATGCCTTGTGATCAACATTCTTATTGTGATTATCAATCACAATTATTTTGTTATCAATGAGATCTTGGATCTCATGTTTGAGCCTCATGAAATTTTCTATCATGTGTCCTTTATTTCTATGGAACTAAGAGAAATCATTGTCTCTCCACCATTTAGGTTTGATTTCTGGATCATACAGTTTGGAGTTATCTGGAAACGTGATTAGTTTGTTTGCCAGTAGAGTTTTAAGTACAGATTCATAAGACTCACCTAAAGAGTCAAAGTCTCATTTATGTTTGATCCATGGTTTGTCTTTCAACAAACTGTTGGTCCCTTTAGAAGATGAGGATTTAGTGGTACTTTCAGTAATTTTTAGGGCCTTGGAGCCACTTGTCAGATTGAAGACTGCTGGTTTTGACTGGGGGGAGAGTAATTGACTACTTTGTCATTTATCACATGCTTGTTTTTGTTCCAATATTTAGTTTTGTCTTTGGAGTTGGAACCAAACTTGTTTTCCTTATAGAGGGTAATGTCACCCCTTTTAACAAGCACATCTTCTATTTTCATCACGTTTTCCACCATTTTCTCAAAAGAGGGTGGACATTGCATCTGAAGAGGGTAGTTTAGTTCTGGAATCATAGCACTAGTGAAAATATCCATCTTTTCAGAATCAGGCACGATTCATGGATATCTAGAAACATCTTTCTCCACTACTAAAGAAAGGTCAGAAAGGGTTCTCCTATATTTTTCTTCATGTTGCATAAATCAATCATCATCACAGGATGTTGGATATTGTAAGAATACTGTTGTAGGAATAGATTCATCAGCTCATCGAAAGTTTTGATACCTGTGGCTAACTTTGAGAACCACTCCATAGCTTGGTCACTCAAAATCCGAGGAAAGAGATGCATAAGATATGTCTCATCATGCTTAAATTCTATACAGAGAGCACATAATTCTCAGATGTGTTCTTGTGGATCAGAGTGACCATTGTACTTATCAAATCATGGAATTTTAACCCCACGCGAGAATGAAGGTAAGTACAAATCTTTATCAAAAGGAAAAGGACAGATTGTGTTTAAAGAAAACCTCGTGTTGGGTGTTTCCTTTTCCTTTTGAAGTTTTTGTAATTCCATTTACATAGTTTGCATTTGTTTAGTTATGAGTGTCATGGGTGTCTCTTCTTCTCTAGAAATGATATCCTCAGCTCTGAAGTGAGGTGGAAGTTGAGCGCCTTGCTTTTCCAGGTCAAGGAAATATTGTTCCTTATCCCAATTTAGGATTGTTTTCATGAGTTTTAAGAACCTCTTATCCTGGAGACATTTGTCAATCTCTTCCTCACCAAGATCTGATGGACTCAAGGAATGTTGACTATTGTGATGGTTGGTACCATTAGAGAGGTCTCTCCATCGAGACCTACCTCTACCTTGTCTTTCTTCTGACATCTTAGGACTAGGTAACTTGTCTTCTAGGGATTGTGATCTAGGAGGAATTTGAGAATCTCCCTCAAAGAGAGGATTATCTCCAAACAAGGAGTTGTCTTTGAACAGGAATCCTTGTTTGTCTTCTTCATGAAATTCTCTAAAATGACTTCTAGTTTTCACATGCATAAGATAAGTTGATTCGCTTGACTGACACTGTGATGATACCTAAAGTGTTATCCAAGTCCAAGACCAAAGAGACCAAGAGATAAACATCCAACTGAGAAGGAGATAGAAAAAGACTCTGATCTTGAGTCAAGGTTAATGAACTAACTCTCACAACTCAGAACAAGGATAGTGTAGACAAAGATGATAAGATTGAACAAAGGACTCGGTCAATTGGACAAGTGTAACAACATCAAATTTCAAGATAGCGACTAACAACATATTGCAGTTGCATGTGAACTAGTAGAAGCGTTATGATAGAAAAATTTCAAAATAGACTAAATTTTGTAGGATAGACTGATGAAAGACCAAGTTTCAACAAGTTTTTGAAATAAATTTGATAGAGTTTTGACAAATTTTTGACAGTTTTTTGATAGAGTTTCAATAGATCGTTGAAGTTTCAGACAAGACAAGATAGGCAAATATCCAAAGTTTATAGTTTTCTAGATCGTTTGATTTTTGTTGTTGTTGTTTCAATAAAAAATCACTCAAAACACATCATGGAGATTGTTTGTTGTAAAAAAAAAATAGACACACCACAATCCTAGGTAAGCCAGGGCAATATCTATTGAATTCCCACTTGAACCAAAGTTCAACCACACCTAATCATAGCAGAAAACTTAGAAGCTTGGAGGCACGGGCTCCTCCTTACATGTACACTCACTTCTTAGGCACACCAAGATTTGAATCCCAAGAGAATTTCTTCCCAAAGGACTGTTGTCTCTACTAAGAGCCATGAAAATGTGGGATGTCTTAGTCAGTCTTTGACCTTCCGTGCCAATAGATAGAGGGTTTTGGGTCACTAAAACAAAGTTTGTAGTCAAGGCATCTGTTTAGGTGACTATACATGTGGTAGATTAGCTCCATTAAGGAGGCCTCCCAACCTACAAAAGTTATGTTCTGTAGATTTTTACGTGCCACGAGGGTACTGAGGGAGATCTTCTGTCGGCATAGCGAAATCGACACTTGTTCACTGTGAGATTAATCAAAATGACATTTTTTATATACTGGTTTGGAAGGGCTTGGATTTAGCCTATTACCGGTTGGGCAATCCACTCTCACTGGCTCTGTTAAAGCACTTAGGAGGTAGCCACACTAAAATAATTATATGAGTTTCTCTTATACCCAAGATCCACAAAGGCAAGGGGAGAGGATACATTCATATAATTCTTAGGATTACAATCTAAAAGACACTTCAAACACATAAGAAAATGACAATAATGTTTTTGGATTTTTGATCATCCAAAAAAGGCGAGAGCATAGTTTCCTAACATCATTGTCATTCCTAAAAATACCAAATAGAAGTTCATTTTAGAAGTCTTTCATGTGAGTTCCTATTTTAATAAAACAAAACAAAATGCAAGCACAATGTTTAGCATGCTATTGATCAAGGCAACCTGTAAGATGATTCATTAGTCTAGTCTGTATTTTTATTCTTCTTTTCAAACGTCCTGCAAACCACTGTTAGGCTGTAATAAAATATAAGCATCAAGAAAAACAAAGCCTAAAACTCATCAGCGTTAAAAAAATTAGAAAATCATAAATCTAATTGCATATTCAGAAAGTAGATAAAAAATCACGCACTTTGAAAAAAAAATTGCACTAAAAAATGTTACTGTATGAGCCCATATGAGGCTTTGCAAGTTACAAAATAGAGGATTAGATAGGTACAGTGATGAAAACCTACAATTTCTGATAAATCTGTGACTAAAACTGAGAAAATAAGAAAAACCCAAAAATCTTCAGACAATTCTACCCAAAATAAAAAAAATTGCACACAATTTGGACCTAAAATGAGCAAGATATGATCATTTAAAGTTAGACTGCAAATTCAAAAAGATCAATGGTGAAGGCTAAAGATTTTTCAAACCCTATTGATGTCATCAACTTGTTAGCTTAAATTTGACAGGCTGGGAGGCATCACAGCAGGTCCATATTTTGACAGTCATATGGCCATTAAATTTAACACAGTAATATATATTTTTTTGAGGGATTTTTTGAAAATTTGCCTCAAGCTGCGTGCAAAAAAATTTGAAATCTGCCTCAATTTCCATGCAACAGGTTGTACGGCCTCCTTGGGCAAAATGTTTTTGCCACAGATTCAACTTTTGACAAGTATAGGCATGTTTACAGTCCTTTTCAACCGAAATGATGATCAGGACACGATGGTGGAGTCAGATTTGGCTCAAAAGTAGATTTGAGTAATCTTTGGCTCAAAATGATGTTCAAGCCCCATGGTGGGTGCCATAAATGTGCGTGTGAAATTGTGTCAGATACCTGTAGTTGCAAACACACACTTCAATGAACCATTACGAGGTTAGCATATTAGAAAATGACAAAAGCATAATACTGAAATGCCCAAGGCTAACCGACATTGGCTCATTGCCTTCTAGTAGGCAGGAGTTTGAATCTTTCTCTCAGGTCATTGCAAGAAATAGTGACTACACTTGTTCTAAATGAAGGATTTGAAAGCTATATGAAATGATTATTCTATATGATATGCAATTGTTTCTGTTCTTTTCAAAACCCAAATTAAAAATGCTCTAGATTATGAAGTTTGTATGTAATTGAAAATAATTAAAAAATCTAAGTAATTGAAACTAAGAATGCAAGATGCTTGAATGTTTGAATGCCAAAAATAGTATAATAATGATAGCTAAAATTGGGGTCCTTTGTGAAGAAAATGAAGCTCTCTTTTATAGAGAATCTCTCCCAAAATTGACGGTCGAGATTAGAGGAAATGAGTGGCTCAGATTCAATTTGAGGAAGCACAATCCATGTGCAAGCAATTTGATTGGTCGAAAGATTCAGTCTTTTTGGAAACTTCCAAATTGATTTTCAGTTAACAACTTTGTTTTCAAAATGATAAAAAGATAAGATTAAATTAACTGAATAAAACAGATTTGTTTCCAAAATGAGAAAAGATAATAATAAATCAAATGAATAAAATAGATTTATTTCCAAATAAGAAAAGATAAGATTAAATCAATTGAATAAAACATATTTATTTCCAAAAATCAGTTGATGACATCATATGCATTTTTAAAGACTTAATTGATTTAAATGCATATTTTAATTTAAAAAAAATAGTTGATGACATCATATGCATTTAAAAAGATTTAATTGATTTAAATGCATATTTTAATTCAAAAAAATAGTTGATGACATCATATGCATTTTTAAAGATTTAATTGATTTAAATGCATATATATATTTTTAATTAATTTAATTCCTTTTTGAATTTTATTGACAATTTAGTAATTTTATTTAATTAATATATTAGAATATCAATTAAATAATTAACTTAAGGTTTATTTGCCAATATATTGTGATTTTAGGAATTAATTAATTAATCAAGTACAATGATCGATTAGGACCTAGGGTTCAGGTTAGGTTAGCTTGCATTTGATGAATTGCCTGTTTGATTAAGGACTTAGAATAATCAAGATTAGGGTTTCTTGATTAATTGTTGAGATTGGGGGTCTAGGGTTTAGATGACCATTTTTAGGTCATTACACCTTGCATATCCCGTCAGTCTCTCACGATCAGTCTCAATACATGTTGTCTATCTGCTTTTGAAAACAACTTGGTTCCCAGCTCACTATCAGGGCATTCTAACCCTCTGACCCTGGAATCATTTACTTCCACCAAAACACATATGGTACTTCCACCTAGACACACTCACTTGAATGACTCAAGGTACTACCTGATACTATCAGGAAACTTTGACGAAGTTGAGATACAAATACATGGTTAACACAAGATGCAACAAGTACATGTCTAAAGGATCAGGAGTACTTCCTAAATTGGTACACTTTCAAGGAGAAACATCTCATGGCTCCCTACTCGATCTAGACTCTCTAGAAATGGACAGGTCCACTCACGGATGGAGTGAGGCTTTTGAGGAATATGACAATAGAAAAAACCAAAAGCATGAAGAAGAAGAACTAACATTTGACCGTCCTATATTTGAATCAGGCAGTGAGGAAGACATCACTGAAGAAGAGTACAACAAACTCAAATAGAGAAAGAAATTCCAAAAGACAATGGAAAAGATGATTGATGAAGATAAAGAGAAATACTTTCTCCATCTGGCATCCACTAGCGTAAAGTTACCCAAGGAATATGATGTGGAAAAACTAAAAGAAAAGGAGGTACCAACTCCTATATCTATTATTGCCAAACAACTCACCTTGATCAAACAGAGCTCATGAATCTCAAATAGGAGAAGGCTAAACCCAAGACAAAATACTCTGTGGACTCCATTTCCTTTCGATAAGAGTATCACTATGGTTCCATTCCCTCCCAACATGGCAAGGCCAAAATACAACAAGTATACAGGAGAGACTGATCTGCATGACCACGTAAGAGAATTTTGTGCTCTTAGCATAGAGTACATGCATGAACCTACATACTTCATGCGGGTCTTTCCTGGGAGTCTAGGAGGTAATGCCATGGAGTGGTTCTCAATGCTTACACCTAAGGTAAAAAATTTTAAGGAGTTAATTCAACAATTTATCTAAAATTACTCCTATAATATCCAGCATGATGTGACTATGATGGATCTGTGTAACACTAAACAAAAGATTTCCGAATCCTTTACACACTTTCTACAAAGGTGGAGGAAATTTTTTTACGATATTCAAGAGCTATTCCTGAATCTAAGAAAATGGAGATCTTTGTCAATAACTTGGTACCTGAGCTAAACTACACATTACAAATGCAAGACTCCCCAAGCTTTGACAGGATGATCAAGAATGCCCTTTGTATCAAAGAAGTTATGGTCAAAAAGGGAGAGATCACTCTTCAAGGTGAAAAAAAATCTAACAAATCCAACTCCAAACCTAAATGGTGGAAGAAAAAAAAAAATGTTGTCAACAATGGTGTAGTAGACGCATCCAATGTTGGTCCTAAACTTGAGGTGTTCAATCTAACTAATAACATGCAAGCAAGCAAAGAGGCCAAGGTAATAACCCCTGTACCTAAAGAAAACAATGATAATAGAAAGGGTTGGCCATGGACTTCTAAGCCTCAAAGAATGTTTACTCCTTTGGGAGAACCCCTCGAGACTATTTTGAAGACACTATTAGACAACAAAGTTCTCATGATCCCAGATTCCAAACCATGGGAACCAGCGGTCAAACCCAGGTGGTGGGATGATAATTCTTACTGTGTCTTTCACAAAAAAAAAGAACACAAGACTAACAAATGTCTTAAACTTAAGCATGTTATCCAAGACCTTATCAAAGGAGGTAAGATTAAAGTGGAAGGACACACTACCAATGAAGATCATACATCATTTAACAAACCATTCCCTATTTACGATAAAGGGGAAACATCTAAAGGAAAAGGTAATGAAGTAAACTACACCTACTCCAGTAATGATAACATGATCAATATGCTAGACATTAAAACTGAATCAATTAATGTGGTCACAATTAAAGGTGTTAAAAACACATCTTTCCAATCAAATGCGGTGACTCAGAGGTAAGCACAAGTCACGATCAAAGGACCTAATTCCCCTTCAAAACCAACAAAAACTTCCAAAGTACCCATTGTTACCATCCCCAAACCATAAACAAAACACATGGTTACTATTCTTGCAACAAAGTATGACTTGGTAGACTAATTGCAATGAACCTCTGCTAAAATTTTCATTTTTGAGTTGCTTAAAATCTCCACAGTGCATAGGGAAATCCCAAAGGACCTTGATATAGACAAATCCCAAGCGATGGTTAATCACATCTCAACGCCACATTACCTCTCCTTTTCTGAAGAGGATGATAAATCATTAACACATCCACATAATCAACCCCTTTATATTGAATTACTCATTCATAAATCCTGTGTTAGATGTGTATTGATAGATGGAGGCACAATATTGAATATTTGTACCCTTCATCTAATTAGGAAACTGGGTCTTTTAGAACAGACCATTGACTCTAGAAGAAAAATAACTATCAAAGCTTATGATGAGGAAGAAAGATCCTCTAAAGGTCTTATTGTTCTACCCATCAGAGTCAGGCCGATTGAAAGGAATGTCATATGTCAAAAACTGGATCTACCCCTAGCTTACAACATATTATTGGGGAGACCTTGGATCCATGAAATGAAAGCTGTGCCATCTACTTACCACTAGTGTATCAAGTTCCCACATAATGGGGTGGAAGTGACAATCCCTATAGATGCCAATTATACTTGTAACAATATCAAAGCAGGTAGTATGGTTCCACATAAC
Organism: Thuja plicata; assembly: GCA_018584345.1. Lineage (NCBI taxonomy): Eukaryota > Viridiplantae > Streptophyta > Pinopsida > Cupressales > Cupressaceae > Thuja > Thuja plicata. The sequence goes on from MU224600.1 coordinate 3,110,089, forward strand.
AAAGAGGCTATAGGTGAAATTTATGCTAAGACTATCAAAGACATGGTGATGAAGAGTTTTAGAAACACCTTAAAACTTGAAGAAATAGGTATGGGAGGATACAAGCTAGACCTGACTCCATCACTAAAAAAATTACCAAAATCACCAAGATCCTATGGAAGACCTTCTTGGTCTTTCACACCTGCCACATCTAAAGAACCAAAAATCCATAAATAAACTGGCATGGTTAAGGCATCCACATCTTCTTTAGATAACATAGAAGAACATACAGTCTTGGACTAGCTTTACAAAGGAGAACTAAAGGAAGCTGAGGTCAAGCATATAGAAATATCACCAGAGTAGTATGGTAAAGTATACGACCTCCTCAAACAAATGGGATACAAAGGAAAAGGACCTCTAAGTGACACAAGAAGAGGACTTATTGAGCCTATACACATGGAGTTCAGGAATACCAGAGACAAAATGGGACTAGGTTTTAATAATGAATCTGATAGACCTGCTTCAAGAGATAGTCCAGTTTCTGACAAAGGGAGTTATAAAAAAGAAGAGATAGAACTAGAACAATGGTCCTATTAAAAGGCTATTATATGTTGGCACAAATAATCTTTACTATCAAGGAGAGAACTATGTACCAAGCTTTGAGGTACCAAAATATATTCACGTACCTTTTTTAGCACAAGATCCCGTTCAAGAGGTAGGAAACACAACAGGAAATGATCCAGAGGTACCCTTGATAGTGATGGCTACTGAGAGCACATCCTGACAAAAAGATCCACATCCTAACTAGGGGTAGTTAGTCACAACCACACATGTCCTTGATTTTACACACTTTGATTTACAGGTGGCTAATCGAATACATCAAATAACTATTGCTGAATTCTTAAACAGGTCTAATGATGAAATCATAGACTCTCATGATTATGAGTGGGACGAGCTATCTGTTGCCATAGAGGACATTGAAATAGATGTGATTCACATGTTTTTAGCTCCAACAACACCCAATGAACATTCTAACACTGCTTCTAATAGTATTGATATTCTTGAAGCAGAGGAAGAGTTCCTTCCTCCAATCATTGATGGAGAGACTGGTGTTTTCCTAAATCTAGAAGAAATTCAGAGGCAACAAGCAAGAAGCCTCATTTTATGGAGAGATGATGATGAAATTTCTATTGATGAGTTACTAGATTTTGGTCCACATATAACTAACAATGACCCTTTTAATAATGATCTAACTCTTATTGATCTAAACATTGAAGAGGTTAACTTAATAGAACATGTCATGTCAGGTAATAGTCTTGACACTAATGCGATGTTGTCCTTCCCAGAGTCTGACTCCTTGTCTTTGATAAACCTAGACCTAATTGATTGGACTAAAAAAAATCCTACTCCTATCCTCAAATTTCCCAATTACTACACCTTTACTTTCTAATTAAACGCCTGTGAACCCTACCCTTCTTCCACCAATGCAAGGAGCGTAAACATGACACAAGAGGATATCAATTTTCTTAGTCAAAAATTGAAAAATAAAAAGAAGAAAAAAATTGATGGTGAAAACCATGTTGTGGTAGTGTCATATTCTAAAAAAGTAAAAACAAAAGACATATATAATAGTGAAAACCTCTCAGAGGTGCCAAAGGATGAGATTCTTGATATCCTCCCCGAGCACTTTCAAGAAAGGTCTTTAGTTTTGATAGAATCCACACAGCCAGTTAATTTGGGCACAACTGAAGTTCCTCACATTATTCACATAGCACAATCTTTGTCAAAAGAAGAAAAGACATAGTTCACTGAGTTCCTAAAGAAAAATAAGATCAACTTTGCGTGGTCTTATACAGATATGCCTAGACTAGATCCTAAATTGATAATGCACCACTTATCCATAGCTTCCGAGATAAAACCCATGAAACAAAAACTTAGAAAGACGCATCCTCATGCTACATTACTAGTAAAAGAAGAGCTAGAGAAGTTGTTAAAAGCTAGATTCATCTGAGTGATCACATATGCAGGATGGATCCCCAATGTGGTCCTAGTATCTAAATATGATAAATCCATCAAGATATGTACTAACTTCAGAGACCTAAACAAGGCATGTACCAAGGATGACTTACCACTACCTAATATTGATATGATCATAGACCTCACAGCGGGCTACCAAATGTACTCCCTAATGGATGGTTTCTCAGGCTACAACTAGATCAAAATTGCTCCCAAGGATCAAGAGAAAATCACATTTAAATACACCTGGGGAACCTTTTGTTGGAACGTCATGCCATTTGGATTGAAGAATGCCAGTCCTACATATCAAAGAGCCATGAATACTATATTCCACGATATGATGCATAAAAACATGGAGGATTATGTAGATGACACCTTAGCTAAATCCAAAGAAATGACAACTCATATCAATGAATTGCGAAAGATATTGGATCAAATGGAACAATTCTAACTTAGGCTCAATCCAAAGAAGTGTGCCTTTGGAGTCCAATTAGGAAAGATCTTAGGTTTTGTTGTTTCAGTGAAGGGAATTGAGGTAGATCCTACAAAAGTCAAATCTATACTGGAGATGACTCCCCCATGCAATATTAGTCAAATAAGAATATTATAAGGGAGACTCCAGTCAATCAGAAGATTCATGTCACAGCTGGCAGACAGAGAACAACCCTTTACCAAATTCCTACACAAAGGGGTTACTTTCAAATGGGATGAGCATTGTGAAGCCAACTTTAGAGAATTAAGAGTACCTGGCTACTCCTCCTATTCTTATGGCACCCATTCATGGAAAGCCATTAATCCTGTATATTTTAGCTACAACCACATCACTAGGAGTATTGCTCGCATAGGAGGATGAAACTAAGAAAGAGAGATCAATCTACTATATTATTAGAACACTAGTCTCCTATGAGCTCAATTACAAAATTATTGAGAAGGTATGCTTAGAATTTTTCTTCACATCACAAAAATTGAGACACTACATGCTCTCACATACAGTAAGACTCATTGCAAAGATTGATCCTTTGAAGTACCTTCTAAGCAAAATGGCATTGATAGGACATCTAGCAAAGTGGGTCCTCATTCTAAGTGAATTTTACATTGAGTATGTGGATAGGAGGGAAATTGAAGGACATGTCCTCACAGATCAATTAGCAGATTCACCACTCCAAGATGACGAGCCTTTAAGAATTGAGTTCCCTGATGAAACAATTATGCATTTATTTGAGTATCCATGGAAGATGTATTTTGATGGTTCTTTCACACAACAAGGCTTTGGAGCAGGATTTTTGTTCATAACTCCTCAAGGCTGCAAAATACTGAAATCCTATAAATTGATGTTTCCATGCACAAATAACATCTCTGAATATGAAGCATAGGTAAACGGTCTTAAGCTTTCCATGAAATGGAAGATTGTAGAGTTACACGTGTATGGTGACTCCCAGCTCATTATCAATCAAGTCAATGGAGATTATCAGATGAAAGATGAGAAGTTGATGCCCTAAAAGCAACTGGTTGATGACTTAAGGAAATACTTTATCTTCATCACATTCCAGCAGATTCCCAGAATGGAGAACAAAGCTGCAGATGCCATGGCTATCTTGGCGTCCATGTTACAACTGGAGGAACATCAATTCTGCTATGACTTCTTGGTAGAAGAATTATCCTACCCCGCCTTTGATATGCTAGAATGCCAAGTAATCTATGCTTTAACCACCCAAGACCAATCTTGGTATGCTAAAATCATTGCTTACCTAACTGACCAAACAATTCCCAATGATCTATCTAGAAATGAAAAGAGAGCCCTAATTAGGATAGCATCACATTATATCCTCATAACTAATAAATTATATTGAAGAGGTCTTGATGATACGCTTCTTAGATGTTTAGAACTTGAAGAGTTGAATCACGCGTTAAAAGAAGTCCACGAAGGTGTGTGTGGATCACATTCAAACAAATTTTCACTAGCCAAGAAACTGCTCAGAGTAGGCTATTACTGGCCTACAATGGAAAAAGATGCTATTCAATTTTCAAAAACATGTCATAAATGCTAGACACATGGAAATCTTAGCCATGCTCCTGCCAGAGAACTTATACCTTTCATAACACATTGTCCATTTCAGCAATGGGCCTTTGACTTGGTTGGACAAATATATCCCAATTCTTCAAATGGACATAAGTTCATCATTACGGCCATTGAGTATTTTACAAAGTGGGTTGAGGCCGTGCCACTAATCAAAGCCATTGGAAAATAGGTGGCTATGTTCATTTTGAACTACATTATCTTTAGATATGGGATATCCTCATCAACTGTAACAGCCAATGGGGGTAAATTTAAAAATCAAGATATTGATGATCTATTTGAACAGTTCCACATCACTCAACATTTCTCCTCAATCTATTATCCTCAAGGTAATGGACATGATGAGGTGTCTAATAAGAATATTCTCAAGATCCTATATCAAACTATGAGTAAGTCTGGCAGAGACTAGCATCTACAACTAAATCTGACACTATGGGCCTACAAAACAAGCATCAGAACACCAATGAGAGCCACACCATTTGCCTTGGTCTATGGCACTGAAGTAGTACTGCCTATTGAGGTTGAAATCCCATCCTCGCAGATATCTTTACATAGTCTTGTTATTGATGAGCAATACCACATCGATAGGGTGAATGCACTGGAATTACTTGATGAGTGCAGGCAACAGGCATTCGATCATCTAAAGGTGTACCAAGAATGAATTTCCAAGGGGTACAATAAAAAGGTCAAACCACATCAATTTCAAGTGGGGGATCTCATCCTAAAGGAGAATCCTAAGAACTAGCCTAACAGAGAACATAAAGGAAAGTTTGAACCTAACTGGCTGTGACCTTATGTGATCACTACTACTTTTGGGACTGAGCCTATCAGCTGGCTACACCTAAGGGAGATGTTCTTCTGGATCCTATCAATACTCTACATTTGAAGTAGTTCTACACTTGATGTTTGGCTAGTAGAGCCTGTACAGTGAAATAGTTCTTAGAAAATACCGAAAACATTCAAAAAATTGATCCTGAAGATAGTGGAAAAATTCCTAAAGAAAGGTATCCTTGGTGAAAACCTGGCAAACAGGCACCTTGATACTACAAAAACATTCAAAAAAAAGAAGCAAAAATAGAAAAAAAATTGAAAAAGAGAAAAGTGCCTTGATGAAAACCTGGTAAAATAGGCATCCTGGTAGCAAAAAGAATTAGAAATAAATTTTTTTTCTAAGTGGTGAAAACCTGGCAATCAGGCATCACTTGTATTCTGCACTCCATCTATCAATACACTACTGATACCGAGCCTTCATGATTACACCTGTGGTAAGAGTTGACTTCATTTCCTTACAAAAATATTATCCTTGCTTGGGATTTGTCTGTATTTTTTTTCCTAGGGATAAAGTCATTTTGCACTAGGGGTATCCTTGCTAGCATATTAGGTTGCATCTGCTAGGTCATCCTAAGAGGTTTTATCTTGTGGCATAATGATACTCGATGTTGGAACCAAACTATCACTTTGATAAAACATGGGTGTATCTTTCCAAACCACCTACCTGGCACAAACATTGCACTAACATGAACGGTATTCCTTAGACCTACATTGGATTGAAAAACAACAATAAAGTTCTACATAGACATGGAACACATATTGCTTGAATTCCAAATTTTGATTGATGAATCTCTACTATGCTTGCAAAATGAATCAATAGTATTTCTTAATACTACTTAAACATGATTTATTCTTCGATTGATCATAACTCTTTTATGTCCTGATGATGTTTAAATAGGGGCATCTAAGCGGTTATGAATTTTATTTGATTGATTCACAATTTATCATTGTTATGTCTTCTGAGTTACTCCATGACGTCTGTGTAAAGACAAAGAGTCACAAGGATAGGGGACATAACATTTTCTTGATTTTCTACATATGGTGATTGTTCCAAATGATCCTATAAATTTCACCTAACTTAGATGTTTATGGTAAGAGCTGCCACCATGAGTGGATAGCTGCATATATCTCGATCTTCGTTATGTGTAAACTACGGTGAGGTTGGAACAATTTCCTTGTCTATTTTTTGACTCAGATTCTCACTAAGGTATATGAAGCATAATGTACCCAAGGATATGAATTTTCAAGGTCATTACGGGTTCAATATATTACCTTACACAGATTCTGAAATAGTAAAAGGAAGGTGACTATTTTGTTATCCTGGCTCCTATGCCTTGATGCCTAAGTCTATTTCTGACATTTCATCTAATAAACATAGTATTCATACTTTCATAATATCAGTGGATATTAGTGATTTTTGTACTATCAAGTGGTATCCATTCTGAAAAGCACCCAATGATGATAAAAATGTTACAAAAACTGCCAATCAGTGACAAGTCCTAAGAGTTTGCATATATATGCATTTAGAGATTACATGATGCATTTTGAAAGAAGTAAAAGCATAGGGAAATTTGAGCTCAAAATGATTTCTATTTTTCTTCTAAATTCCAAGTTAATTACATCCATTTACTATTACTGATATTTATATCATTGTACATCCATAGCATACATTTTGCATTCATAAAATGAGACAGAAGGAAAAATACAAAAAACAAAGCATTTTTATACATCGCATTTATTTCTACATCCTAAGTGCATCCATACATTTTACTTGCATAAGAAAAACTCAAAAACATACATTTTGCATATTCACACAGTATCATTTGAAACATATTTATATATTGTTGATTAATCCAAAACACATAAATGATGTCATAATCTAAATCTAACTCATCATAAAACCGAGATACAATCACATGTGCAAACAAATCTATCAAAGCATATGGAACTCATAAATCATGTCAGAATCAGAAACAACTACACGAGCTATATATATCAAAACATCATGATACAAAGATCAACAACATGACACAAGTCTACACAAAGAGTATCAGAGGGTTGAAATGAATCATATATATATATATATATATGTCATGTACAAAAGAAAGATCTCAGAAGGATCCAGATATACAATATAAATGTGTAAAAAAAATAGAATCAGCTCTAGCTTCCTCCCTCTCCCTGATTTGGAGGAGGAGGAGGTGGTGGTACAAACAACGGTGGAGGAGGCATAGCTCCCTCAGATTGATGGGCTACCCGTGAATAAGACAGTGCTCTCTAGTCCTCTAGAACTGCAACATGGTATAAAGAAAAGTAATAGGCTACTCTCTGTCCCTGGTGTGTGGCTATCCAAGCCTGTGCATCTCTCTCTTCTCTAAGCGTATCACCCTACCTATCTCGCTCTTCCCTAAGTCTCTCCAGCTGTCTATCCCTATCAGTAAGAAATGCATCTGATACTATGATCGTGGCATCAGATGTCGTAAGCCTGGCCTCTAAAGCTATGATGCGTGCTCTCAAATTCTCTCTCTCCCACTCACACTGAGATAGTGAGTCTCCATCTCTGCTAGAACATTTTCCAGAATCCTGTCCTAACAGTCTATCTTGTGATCTATCAGGCTGCCTTTGCTACTATTACCTCTGCTATCTCTACTACTCTCCCTTCAATAAAGGACCTAGATCCATCAGAGGAGCAACAAATCTGAATCGGGTGCACCAACCCTCTCCACTCTCGCTGGCTACATTTGAAGTGCCACCCATAGCTCCACCTCCCCTATCGTCTCCACCATCATCCCCCTCATCTAGAGGAGGACATTTCCCATCTCTCCCTCCATCTCTACCTCCGTCCCTCCCTCCATGTCTACCAGCACCCCTATCTCTTTGTGCTCCTCCTCTCCCGCTGGTAGGGTGGTCATCCAAATCATAATCTATGGGATCCTCTATACAAGGAATAGCCTCCTTAGGAACTGTGAATCAAGGAAATGGATACTAAAGCATCTTTGCAGCATACCCGTCAGAACAACCTGCATCTTCCACATCACGGTGAAGGTCCTAATCTACTGCAACCATATCTTAGATCTCCTCATGAACAGTCTCATAACTAAGTTGGGCACCCCATAATGGTGCCTCATCACAGACTCTAGCATATACAGTCATGTCCTGGGTCTTGCCCTATCATCGGCAGAACTATCTCAAAACTTGGGTATGAACGAACCACTCTATAATGTATTTGGTCCTCCCGATAAGATACCTACTCTGAAACAAAAATGGGACCTGTCTAGCATCCAAGGTCCACTCCTCACAGTCTAAGTATGGCTGCCATACTACCTCATTCATGTCATCAAAAAGTCTCCTCCAGTACTCTACCTTGCCCAGATGGGGCTGCTGAATAAGGCCAACATACATATAAACATAAGGATACTCAGGTGCCCACTACATATCTACAATGGGTCATGTCACTGGGATATGCTCCCAGGCCTAGATCTGAAGAACCAAAATTCCAATAGTCATGCTCCATGTATAATGATACACAATCTCATGCAACTCCTGGTACATGTGAGTCAAGATACAGCTGCCCCATGCAAATCTCCATCTTGAGATGACCATCTTCTCCAACATGTCTACCCATCCTACGAGGAATCCATGCTATCCTCTGTCTGGCATCAGGATGCCACCAATCAATCCTACTATATATACAGATAAATGATCATAGTGATCGCACATGTAATCCCAAGAAAGGTATCTCCGATCAATGGTATCATCCTAGAAATATTGGCGAGCTACACCAATCACCACGGTAGAAGTTTCCTCAAAACACACCTCACGACCAATAATGGGAACGCGCAGTATGTGCCATATGTCCTGAGGAGTAACTGTCATCTCCTAGGTTAGGAGATGGAAGGTGTTGTGATCTGAGTGCCATCTCTTGGCAAGAGCAGTCAGTAGCCCCTAATTTACCCCTATATCGGGTAAAAAAATCAAATATCGTAATCCACAATGGATCACAACCTCCTACTCATCATCAGACAAAAGTCTGGCCAAGGCGAGCACACATCCTGGGTATGTGCCTTGAAATGTGACTACCTCAAAATTGACTTGTTTTGGAAAATCACAGATAAATTAGTGTTCTATCTACAACACAAGTGCAAAAACATAATCAACTAAGTGATTCTGGGTCCGCGGAGAAAAGACAGTTCACAATTTACACAATTTCTAAGTTTAAAACCCAGATGCAATTCTGGATATAAAGGGTGCCATCTTTTTATTGGATACGATCCTGGAAAAAAAGGATGCGATTGAGAATACAGGGTGGGATTCTAGAAATCATGAATGCAACCCAAGACTAAGATCCTAAAAAGAGGGGATACGACACAAACTGGATTTCTTCTCCTAAACTAGGCTAAAAATAGAATAATGAGATGCGATCTAGGAAATACTGGATGCAACGCCAAAATTTGGGAAAGCAAGATGCGATCCAGGAAATACTGGATGCAATGCGGGTTTGACAGGTTGCGATCCAAAATCCCGAATGTGACCTAGAATTAAAAGGGCTCTACAAGCTACATAAATGCATAAAATTCAAAATTGCAAAATTCACAAGGTAGTTTTGCGAGTACTTACCGGAGGTGCATAGTCGATCGGGCGCTGATGATGATGATTGAGCTCAAAATGATGCTTCCTAACTGGGACCACCATCTTATTTGTAGAGATCTCATATCTACTATGGATGAAAGTGAAAATGAATAATAAAAAGGTAATTTTTGAGATATATATTGGCCTTTTGAGCTATTTAGGGGTTCTAAAACTCCTCCCAGGCAACTTAAATTCATTTTGTTCCCCTTCTGATCAATCAGAAACAAAATCAAAGGGATAAGTTTTGAAAAGAAATTTAACAGCCTACATGGCAAAATTTATCATTACGCTGATAGTACAAAGGTCATCTTCGCTGTCAAATCCCAGGTCTGTGACATGCAAAATGAGAAAAGCCAAGGAGATACCTAAAAGGAAAGTCTAGACATTCAAACCCAATTTAAGAAAGATGCTATTGAAGTAAATTCACAAGCTCACTTTTCCACACAAATAGCGAAGGTGCATCAAATCACTTTTCCATGACATGAAATTTTTAGCGACAACTCCTAAAAATGTAGAATTGCTCCTTCTATTTTTAAAATCTATCAAGTTGCACATCTCATCATACATCTTGGTTTGACATCATTTTATCAATCTCACCACTCACATTTTCATGTAATTAACTTGGTTATCGTGTGTTTATTCTTAACACACCCCTATTTGTTCACTTCTTCTATTCCTTTCTTTCATTCCTACCCATTCCATGCAAGTGATACATCATTTAAAAGAAGAGATTTTATTTTTTTTCCTTCTATTTCATTCTTGAGGGGTCATGATCACACTATCATCAATCAAATTCTTGCTCGAAACAACATTAAAAAAGACTTCATTATCAAATAACCAGGGGCATGACAATTTCCTTGACTAAGTCAGAATTGTTGGATAGAAAGATTTGGTTCTCATAAGCTAGATATCTTGTGTTTCCTCATTTTTAAAATATTCTTACTAAGCTCCTGGCAGCTTCATACTGACTTTTAGACAACAACCAAGTTCGGAATTAGTATTATCAATCTTTGGATGAAAACCATGTTTAGAATTGGTACCTTTAAGATATTTTATTGACCTTTGGATGACAACCAAGTTCAAAGTCAATTATATTAGTTTAGTTCAATCAAGTGCGAGACTGATCTCATCATACATTTCATTCGATCATGAGCGAAATTCTCAATCTTTCTGAAGTCAAAATCAAAAACTTTCTTTGAATCAATGTGCTGCTCGCACATCAATTCAAAGAGGGGCAAATGTAACCACCTAGATTTGGTCTGTACTGACCATAGACCCTATTTTACCTAAGTGTGATCATACACCCAATTATGTCCAGACAACTCTTTGATCGGCTGACATAATTCATTCAAATCAGATTTAATCTCCTAGGTGATTCAATCACTAAATTTTATTAATCATCTTAGCCAATCAAATCAAATAAATTTTAAATCAATTCAAATTAAATCGAACATGGCTAAGGTAATTTATTTAAAAGGAATTAAATAAATCTTTATTATATCAAATCACTTGCTAAATCCTATCTTCTAGCCTAAATTAATCTAATTAATTGGCTATAGTCCTAATTAATTATCAAAAGAAATAAAAGGCTTAAATAATTAATATTCCTATTTTTGAATGAATCTATTTAATATAATTAATTTCATTAATATTCCCCTAAACCCCTAACCTAACCTATCTCAACCACCTTGACCCTAGGTTCAAACCCTTCCCAACCTATTCACCCCATGCTAAATCTAATCCTAATCTTAATCCTATTCTAACCCACCTCCTAATGATGTCACATTCCTAAAAATGTGATTAGGAACTCAGCCCACTTGAGAAAGTCAACTTTCTCAAGCTTGACTCTAAACCCTCTCCATGCCTCTTAAATGCTTGCATTTAGTGCATATGACCTCTCCATGCTTCTTAATTTCTCCCATTAATGCATTATTAATGGAGATTCCTTAAGCCCATGCCTCATGAATGCCTTTGGCATTTATTCCTCTTACACCTCATTAATGGGTTTTACAACTCCATTAATGACACTTGTCTCCCCTCTCTCTCCTCATTTCTTCTATAAATAGGAGTTTTTGAGCTCAAATAAGCCTTCATTTTAGATTGAAAATGCATTGTTATGCTGTTAGGATTTACATAGACTCATGTTATATTATAGTTTCTATGTTTATGCATTGTTATTATCTTCATTTTTAGAACTAATATGCATGTTTCTTCATCATTATAGCTTAGTTTTATTCAAATCTTTCATGCTAGGTTTTATATGTCACTGAAAAAGGCATAATATGAGGGCTATTATGTTGTTTTTCACACTCCTCCTAGTTAGAAAGCAATAGATCGATTTTAGTAGATTTTCATGCTTTACTAACCCCATTTTCACTAACATAATGATCTATTGAAGTGTTGTGTCACAGGTAACAGGTGTAATATTTCACACACATAATAGGTTCTTGAGGTAGACATGGAGGAGGATGACAAGGAGGTGATGAGATACTTTGATCTTGACATGTAAGAGTATCATTGGATGGTGTAAAAAGAGTAATTTTCTCTTGGTTTTCAATAGGCTCATTGGAAATGGTGGAAGGGATATCATGATCTTTCTTAGGAGGTGGATAAGATATAGGAATTGGAGGGATAATTTTTTCTTGAGATAGAATGGTATAATATTGGACGAAATGAAAGGGTATGAGGGGATCATAATGAGACTCTAGGGATATGGGATCTTGATCAAATGTTTGATAGGATTGGATAGTGTCTTGATCTTGATCTTTACTAAGACTTGTTTCTTTGCACTTTGGATTACCTTGTTGACATGGATTCACTTGTAAGGAAAAGGTAGGAGTTTGTATATTCATGGCATATTCTTGAAGGGATGATGAGGGATCATATGAAATATTGGGATCTAGTATCTTTGAAGCCCTTGAGGGTAGAGATAGTCAACATGGAAAGTATCATCATTAGACTCATTCTTTGATGGAGGTGGTGTCACTACATGTGAAGATTTATGAGATGAAGGAATGGTGGAAGAAGTAGAGGTGACATGTGAACCATTGCTAGACATAGGTTCATGATTTTGATAATTCTAGAGATTAGTATCTTGTGCTTCATTGGATGAATCATTAGGATTTTCCACTTTGATTATGCCATCATCAATAAGATCTTGGATTTTATGTTTTAGTTTCATAAAATATGAAGTTTTATGTTCATTATGTTGATGGTATACACAATAGTTGCTCAAAAATCCAAATCCGCATAAAGTCACATGAGGAAATGTGATGAGATTGTGTGCAAGAAGTTCTTCTAATGCTGATTCAAAAGAGTGTCCCAAAGGAGTAAACTTTCTATCCAATGGATATTTATATTCACTTCTGTTTGTAAAAGAGATGTTGAATTCAAGATCACGAGGATATGGTTTACTTCCTTGCAATTGTGAGATATGTTTAGATTGATGTTCAATTTCTTTTGATGATTATTGTTGTCATATGGTTGGTTCTTCTTGACTTGGGATATCTTCCTCCGATTGACAAAGAAGACTCTCAAAGGAATCTGGTGTAATTTCTTCATTATCTTGATCAAAGATAGGATTTTCATGAAGTTGTTGAATAGCCCCTTGATCAAAGATAGGATTGCCATACTTAGGTATCTCTTTGTTTGAAAGAAATGGAGGCATGTGTAGATCATGATCAAATAGAAAATTAATTTTTTTTTTTAATGAGTAATGTTTGGATGGTGTATCCTTTTCCTCCTTCATACTTTGGATTTATGATTATAAAAATTGAATTTTCTTTGTGAGGATTTTAATAGAATTCTCTTCTTCATTGTTGTCATGATCTCGGTATCTAGACCACTCATTTTCAGCCATGGTATGATTGTTTTGATTGTCTTTTCTATGTGATCGAGATGAATATGTAGCTGAGGTTTGTCTCTTGAGATCTTAAATTTTTTGTGCCAAGGAGAGCATGGGTGATGCAGGAGCATCCCAGGGTAGTTGGCTATCATGCATGTTTGGGATATTTGATGGAGTTGTGTGGAATTATTTTCATGTGTGAGGGATTTGGTAGAGTTTTGTGGACCTACTTGGGTCTTGGGTAATTGGTTTTGATGTATTTAATGGAACTTGGCATGGTCTTGGTTGCTTGGCATGGACTGGGAGGAGCTCGGCCTTGCTTAGTAATTTTGTGCCTATTACAAACCATATAAGTAATTTTACACAAAGAGTTAGAGGATGAAAATTTTAGGGATTGAAGAGGGCCTATATTTCTACCTACGGTTCGAAGAACGAGTCGTAATTCATCCGGAGCTAGGAGATATCGTGATTTTACTAAGACATCTATTTTGGGCATTTAATTGTTGTTGTTGGCCGACTTGTGGCATTTAATTTCGGTATTTGTATTTAATTTATGTTTAGGGCCGACCTATGGCTTAGATTGGTATAAGTAGGGGTTGTGGGGGAAGTCTTTATTCATTCATTCATTGATCCTGGAGAGGAGGAAGAGGTAGAGGAGCGAGTTTTGAGAAGACCTAGTGGCTGCGGCTTGGGGGACAAGGGGATTGCTTGGTGGACTTACGAGCACAAGTTTAGATCTTCCTTGGGGGCTCCTACCGGTGTGTGGATCTAGACTAGCTAGGATTATTCATCCACTTGGGAGAAGAGGAGGTGGTTGTGGAGTGAGTTTTGAGATGATCTAGTAGCTGCGGCTTGGGAAACAAGGAGATTGCTTGGTGGGCTTGCGAGCACAAGTTTAGATCTTCCTTGGGGGTTCCTACCAGTGCGTGGATCTAGGATAGATACAATTTGGTTTGGATCTTGTGAGATCTTGTGGAGTTTCTATTTTAATTGCATTGTATTTGGCTGTAACCCGGAAGGCCTTACAGCCGGGCATGTTGAATGAAAATATAATGATTCTATTATGAGTATTTGCATTGTGTGGATCTAAATCTTTGTATTGTTATTATATTCCATTGTGTGGATATTTGATGGGGGCTAGGAAATCTCCATTGGGGATCCTCCTACCTTGACCTTCATCAGATGGTATCGGAGCACAGTTGTTCTTGAGTGTGTGGACAGAGTGCCGAATGTGAGGCAGTTTGCACCAGGACCTTGGGTAGAGTTTATCAGAGTGTGGTTATTCTTTAGTGTGTGGACAGAGTGCTAAATGTGAGGCAGTTTGCACCAGGACCTACAGTAAAGGTTGGATCTAGTTGGTGATTCATTGCACAGGGTTTGTGAAGATCTTAGAAGATGGCTCTAAGAAGATTAGACCCTGTGATGATTGCAAAAACTCCATGATGTGGTGGAGAAGAATATTTCAAAGAATTTTTCTTGGATGGAAGCTAGATTGGATAATCAAGTTAAGGAACGGATGGTTGAGAGTGATCCATCTTTGGATAAATTTCATAAGAGAGTTCGAGAGATCTTGAAACCATGGAGCTGGAGTATACCGATCAGGAAGCGAGTTGTCTGGCCGGTTAGAAGACTTGTTCAAGAGAGAAGAGGGCATAGCAAGGTTGAGATGGAAGTTGGTTTTGTTGATCAGTGTGTGGAGTTTGATATGGAACCTGTAGAGGAACTTGTGGTTGTTGCTGAGGAGCTTCCTAACCTTGTTGATGCTATGGTTGAGATTGGTTTTCATGATCAGTTGGTTGAGTCTGACATGGAAATTGTGGAGCACTTGGTCGTGGATAATCAGGTTGC
>MU224600.1:3154356-3175318 GCA_018584345.1 Thuja plicata
AGGGATAATGAAGTTGCCATCAATGCATTAAGGAGTATACTTCAACATAGGATTGATATCTTGAAAGATAAAATAGATATAATCCTGAATGCATATAATAAATTACCCATTTTGCATGTTGAAGTAACAGGGTATAATATCTCTATTTTAAACCCTTACTTTGTAGCATGGTCTCCCAGGGTTTAGTTGTTTGAGAAATTAGCCTCTTTGCAGCAACATAGGCTAGATTTGCCAGAGATTGTGACAGAGGTGGAAGATGAGATCAAAAAGGTAAATGTGTCTTTATATTTCTTTAAGGGTAAATTGAATCAGATAGAGGCAAAGATAAGCCTATGTTGACCAAATTTTAATATATTTATTCCTCCACTAAAAGGAGAAGATGATCAGATTAAGCCTTGGAGGCCTGGAGAAATGAATTTGACAACAAAATGCCTA
This sequence comes from Thuja plicata, assembly GCA_018584345.1. Classification (NCBI taxonomy): domain Eukaryota; kingdom Viridiplantae; phylum Streptophyta; class Pinopsida; order Cupressales; family Cupressaceae; genus Thuja; species Thuja plicata. The sequence continues at coordinate 3,154,792 of MU224600.1, forward strand.
GTAATGAGGCATTTATTATAGATTCTAATCTAGATTTAGATGGTTTTAATAAAATGTTGGATGAGGGTTTCAAAGCAGAAACTGGCATAAATAAATTTTTATTTGATGTCAAAAGCATAATTGATGTTAGATGGGAAAGGTAGAAAGGAAAAATGCAGAGTATTCAGAGCTTCAATTGGCCTATAGATGAGGATCTGATAGCATGGGATTTAATTACAAAGCCAAAGAAGAAAAATCCTGTTGAGATAGAAGAAGAGGTCCTGGATGAAGAGTAGAGAGAGACACTTGGCACCTGATCATTGAGCACAGGGAGGTTAGTAATTATCAAAGACAAGTGTAGGTTAGCCTGAAATGGAAGTCACTTGGTCTTAGTACAAATATTAGATACTATCCTGAACATTGTCAGCCAAAGGCACTAGAATTCAGATGAAGACAAAAGAAGATCAGATTTCATGCCTTGTTCTTGTCTTCCCACCGCTTGAACATTCTTGTTTCTTGTCTTTTCTGTACTTTTAGGGTTAGGTTCCTTAAACCATATGAAGCTTGTTGCATCCTAACTTTAAGGATTCGAAGATGGTTTAAGACCTATAAATAGATAAAATTGTAATATTTTGAGGGGGATGAAATATAATTGTAAGACAAACTTCTGGATTTCAGTCTGTGTCTTTTGAGCTTTTAGCCTTTATATGTATTTGAAGCAGAAATATATGAATAAAAATACAGTACAACTTTACTCTACATTGTTGTTGTCTCTTTACTTATTGTATGTACTCTTTTATGTTTAATTTTTAAGGCATGTTAAACATATTGGCTATAATGTAGTTATCTGATTATTTGCAAACTTCTTCTAAGGGGAGAATTAAACTTTGTGAGTAGTTTCAGGGAGTACAACAATGATTGAGGATTTGATACAATATTGTAGAAGTGACAAGATAGTTTGCAAGGCATTTTATCTGAGTTGCAAGGCATCTTACAGTATTTTGTTTCATATATTTTTGTGGATTTATATCTATTGATTCTATAAGCCCAAGGATAGGCACTGGTCTAGGAACTTGTTAGATAATCGATCATCATCCAAAATATTCAATACTATTCAAAACAATTACTTTCACAACATACATTTAAGATCAATTATATTCATAAGGTTTACAGTTGGATTTTGTTGATTCCTTGTAGAGAGAATCATTAGGTTGCCCCTCCTAAAGTAAAAGGAAGAAGGATGAAGGTCCTTGTCTCATTGGTTTATGTTATTAAGACCATAGCCTGGCTTGTAGTACTCTATTTCAAATTAATTATTGCAATCTCCAAGGTATTTTATAATTTATTATAGTGAGGTCTGAAGTAAGTAGCCAGTGAATGAATTAGTCCACCAAATACATAGGCTGAAGAATCAGTAATATTTTAATAGGCAATACCTGCATGAGTCTATGGAACTCAAAAATGAAGGAGGTGATAATAGGTATCCCCAGTGTTATCAAACCTCAGAAATTATCCTTTCTCTTGTCAAAAGGGAGTTTGCATTCAAGTATAATTAGTATACTGTCATCATAAGGTTGTAGTGCAAGAAAAAGAGCTAACAAATTGGTGACTTCGCTAGGGATTTCAAGTAATTACAAATAATACCAGTTGTAGTTGTCAAAATTATCTTTTGATAGTATTCATTCATTCCTAACTATTGTTGGGTGGCGACTCTAAAAAAAAATCTCTGAGATTGGTGCAAATTTAGTAAAAATCTCTCAGAATGAATACTAGGTCAAAGATGAAAAATGATCCTGAGAAGGTTTTATACAGTGGAAGCCCATCATCCTCAAGGATGGAAATGTCCTAGAGGAAGAAGAGAAACCAAGTTAGCATGGATGAAACTCCTCCAAGAGGTAAATAAGGTACTAGGAGATAGGTGAACAATAATCAACCTTCTCATGATGGAAATACTTCAGAATATTAAGAAGCTACAGAGAGGGTATTAGAAACACCTACAGTCACTTCTACTTCTAATGAAAGAGAATAAACAAGTACATCTAGTTCAAATTCTGAAGAATCTCCCTCTGATGAGCGAGCAAATGAGGAGAAACTCATCATGAAACAACTTGCCCTTATTCAACAAATGAAAAGGGAGAGAGAAATGAGAAAGAAAAAACATGAGCATAAGGATGTTGATAATAATAAAAGAAAATCTTCAAGATATAAAAATATAAAAGATACAAAGAGGTCTCAAAAGGACCAGGAGATACCACTTACTTATAAGGCTTCTATTTCACATAAGGATAAAGAAAAGCAAAAAATGAATGAATACAGAAATCAAGAACCTAGGTTTCAGAAGCCTTTAACAGAGAAAATGTCCAAGTTGGATATTGATTTGGAGAAATTGAAAATTGAAAATGAGACCATAGAGAAAATTTTAGAAAAGGCACAAATAGAAGCTGCAACAATTGAAATGAAGAAGAAAATAAATTTTTTGCAGTCTTGTAAGTATTCTCATGCTGGGCCAGAGAATACAAAAACTTCTAAAGCAAAAGCCACTACTTTGAAAGAGAATGATTGTTTTCAAAGGAAACCATTGCATACTGAAAGGTATAAATAGTTTAAGTTTATTGGTATCCCTGGATATCCTAATGCTTTCCCTAAAGATGTGGGTGATATAGGAGAAAATCTCCCAAAGTTTGTAGGTAACAATGTTATTTCTTGTGAAACACATTTAAGAAAGTTCATTGATTTTGTTGGTGATTTAAATATCACTCATGAGGATGTATTAATGAGATTATTTGTTTAGTCTCTGGTAGAAGATGCTAGAGAATAGTTTAGGAGCCTTTCTAATGGTTCTTTTGTTTCTATGGATGAGTTAATTGAATTGTTTAAAGATCAATATGGAGATAAAACAAATAAAGGCTTTTTGTTGAATGAGTTTAACAATATCAAAAATAATTACAATGAAGAGGTCACTGAGGTTATTAGAAGATTTCAAAGAGCTATGCACAAGATATTTTAGAAGATAAGGCTGGATGAAGAGGTATGTCTAGCAACTTATTTGAATGCCTTTGATTCTAAAATGGGATATGCTCTTAGGGATAAAAACCATAGAACTCTTACTGACGCTTATAAGATAGCAATGAATATTGAAATGAAAAGAAGAGTGTCTGGTAAATTGAATAGGAGAGATGAATCAAGGTTTAGTAGGAGCAATTTAAAAGAACCAGAATATAAGGAATATAGGGTTCCCCAGAATAATAGGCCTTCTTACAATACTACATACAATCCTCAAAATAGAATGCAAAACCATCCTTATGGAACTCAATTTAAGGATGGGAAGCCTATTATTCTACCTAGAAAGGAGAAGACAGATAACGGAACTCCAGACCCTCTAGATAAGAATGTTGTCCATTTTTGTAATGATGATCCTTGGTGTGAAGCTTGTGAAGCCCCACATAACCCTAATTTTTGTATTGTTTCCTTAGACTTGAGAGTAAGTGAAGAGCACAGAAATGATGAGGGTGAATAGTGTGATCACAGTATGACAAATACTTATTCATGTCATGATATAGATTCAGACAGTGAAACTGAAAATCATGATTCTTGTAGTTCACAAAGAAGGGTAGAAAGTCATCATCAATAAATTTTGTCAGATAGTGAAGCAGAGGAAACTGAGGACCATATAAGATGTTATGCTCAAAACAATTAGGATGTTCCACTTATTAGAAAAGCTTCAAATGAAGAGAAAGCTAGGATTACTACAGATTTAGTGAATAAGGCTACAAGCAACTACCACTTAAGAAACAGGGGAGTGGGTGGTACTGGGAGTCAACCATCAGATGTCTTTATAAAATAAAATAAAGTAGACACTGATTATGTACAAAAAAAGGAAGGACCTGGAGAAAATGTAAATAAACATAAGGTCAAAATTGTTACAAAATCCCTTGAACCAAATGTTGTACAAGAAGGAGAATTGAAAAGGCAAGAAACAAGTACTCCTGTTCAAAAGATGGAAAGCAAAAAGTTAAAAGAACTAACTCTGAATGAACATATTGAGGAAAGTGATATCACTATTGATAAATCAAAGTCCTCAGATGTGAAATATACTCCAGTAGACATGGGTCATTGTTTATCCCAAATGACAGTAAAGGTGCCATTTCTAGAGATGATGAGAATTAAAGAACACAAGGAAAAGGTGTTGTCATTATTAAACAGTGTGCCCATAATAAAGGTCCAAAGTCCAGAGAATCTTGGGAAGAAGCCAATTAACAAAGGGAAGGAAGTTGAGGTGTTAACATCTGAGATTCCTCAAATTTTCTTGAATACAACTTCTTCCCCAAAAGTTGTTGACCCATTTTTTCTTTCACTAATAATTAATGAAAAGATGCTAAAAAATTGTATGATTGATTCAGGAGCATCAAATATTGTTATGCCAGTGGAAATCATGAGGTCAATGGGATTATAGGTTGATACTCCCCATGGGAGATGTCAAGCTATGGACTCTAGAGAGGTCCTTGTGATTGGTACCATTGAGGCTATGCCTTATAAATTAGCAGTTTGTCCTGATGTAGTAATGATGATGAATGTTCTTATGGTTGACATCCCACCACATTATGGCATGCTACTGTCAAGAAAATGGAGTGCTTCAATGGGAGGTAGTATACAAAGTGATTTATCATACACTACCTTTAACATTGCTGGAGAAAATGTTAAGGTGTTAAGGGAGAGTAGAAATCAACACATGATAGAAAGATTTGAAGACACTAACATTAATTGTTGCATTGATATTGATATGGAGAATTTCAGGATACAAAGGAGTGAACTTTATTATTAGCATGAAGAGGTTGATCCTCTTAATAGAGAGTTGATTGTAAAAGGTGATGGATTATGGAAAATGTACTTTGATGGGGCTTTCTCAAAAGAAGGATCAAGGGCAGGTGTATTGTTGATATCTCCATCAGGTACAACTTTTAAGTATTCATTTCTATTAGCCTTCCAATGTACAAATAACACTGCAGAATATGAGGCTTTGTTTTTAGGACTAGAAATTGTTATCAAACATGGGATAAAATGTTTAAAGGTTTATGGTGATTCTGAGTTGGTGGTGGCTCAAGTTAGATCAAAATATGTAGTAAAGAATGATAGATTAAAAATGTATAAGTATGCTATTTGAGATCAAATTGAAATGTTTGATGCTTTTGACATAAGCTGGATAGAGAGGTCAAAGAATATAATGGCTAATTTTTTAGCAAATGTTGCTTTAAAAACTGATGATTTGAGCTTACATGGGGTGTCAATACTGGAAGTCAAGACAAGACCAGTTTTTCTAGACAACATATACAACTGGCAGGTTTTTCAGGATGACAAAGATATTTTGAGATTTATCCAATGTCTAGATCATTATGAAAACTAGAGTATAGATTGTAGTAATTTGCTAGAAACCAATGATGGAAAAGACTACATGTTGGGAAATGAAGTTGTCCAGTTAAGTTCTAATCAAATTCCTAGGGGTTTGGTTGAGCTTGAAGCATTGTTTAGTAGTCAAAAATATGATTCAACAAAATTAAGCAATGCTAAGGTTGAGGATTTGGAAGAAATAAATTTAGGATCTGAAAATAGTCCTTAAATTGTTTATATTGGAAAGGGCTTAGACTCTCATATAAGGATAAATTTGATCAAACTAATAAGAAAATATAAACACGTCTTTGTTTGGTCATATGAGGATTTGAAAGCCTATAAAGAGCATCTTTTTCAGCATGAAATCCCATTAAAGTCAGATGTGAAACCATTTAGGCAAAAATAGAGGCCTATTAACCCCTTGTTGGAAACTAAGATGCAACAAGAATTGATGAAATTAAAGGATGCTGGGATAATCCAGCCAATCAGACATTCAACTTGGGTATCAAATTTGGTACCAGTCAGATAGAAGAATGGTGATATCAGAATGTGTGTGGACTTCATAAATTTTAATATTGCTTCATTAAAAGATAATTATTCCTTACCTAATATGGAAGCTATGTTACACAAGGTGACTGGTTGTGAGTTTCTGTCTATGATGGATGGTTTCTCAAGATATAACCAAGTCTTAGTCAAAGAATCAGAGCACTACAAAACTACATTTACCACTCCATGGCGAACCTATGCTTATATCAGAATGCCATTTGGACTAATAAATGCAGGGGCAACTTTTCAAAGGGCCATGGATGTTACTTTTAAATAATTCATTGATTTATTTATGGTCATTTATTAGGGTGATTTAACTGCATATTCTAAAAGAGATGAGGATCACTGTGATCACTTAGGAAAGATTTTCAATAAAGCATTAGAATATGGTGTTTCACTGAATCCCAGGAAATGTCATTTTGCAGTACAAGAGGGAAAGTTTCTTGGACATATAGTGTCTAAGGAAGGGGTAAGAATAGACCCTAAGAGAGTGGATGCAATTCAAAAGGTTATTGCTCCAAGGAACCTAAAAGGAGTACAATCTTTCTTAGGAAAGATCAATTTTGTTAGAAGGTTCATAGAAAACTTTGCAGAGATTGTTAAACCTATTGTAAAGTTGTTAAAGAAAGATGCCAAATTTATTTGGAATGAAGAAGCCCAACAGGCATTTGATAAAATAAAGAAAGCAGTACAAGAGGCTCCAGTTTTAAAATCTCCATATTATACTAAGCCTTTTTCTTTGTTTTCATTTGCATCTTTTCATACAATTGTTGCTATTTTACTACAAAAATATGAACAAGGATTTGAACATCCAATAGCTTTTTACAGTAAATCCCTACAAGTTGCAGAACTTAATTATGAGATAATGGAGAAGAAGACTTATGCTTTGGTAAAAGCTATGAAGTCTTTTAGGCCATATTTGGCTTGTGCTCAGATACAAGAATATGTTCCTCATTTAGTAGTGAAAGATATTCTTACACAGTCAGAGGTTACTGGTAAGAGATGTAAATGGATAACCAGAATTTAGGAATTTAACCTTGTGATCCATATTACAAAGTTGATAAGAGGATAGGGTTTCGAAAAACTCATGATAGAAGAAAAATTGGATCTAGTACAAATAAATTAGATAGAGATACATGATCAAAATACTACAAGCATAGAGAGGCAACCATTTTATACTAATATTGTGTTTTTCCTCAAAAATGCCAAATGTCCTGATCATATGTCAGAAAATTAGAAAAGAAATCTAAAATTGCAAACCCAAAGATACACTTTAATTCAAGGAGACTTATATTGGAAGGGTAAGAGTGGTGTATTGATATTTTGTCTAGATAAATACCAAGCTAAAAAGGTTTTATGTGAAATGCATGCAGGAGAATGTGGAGGTCATTTTTCTGCTAAGACTACTGCCCACAAGATTTTAAGCGTTGGGTACTATTGGCCTAGTTTATTCAAAGATACCTATGAATATGTTAGAAAGTGTGAACCTTGTCAAAGGTTCTCAAATGAGCTAAAATTTTTAGGTGCTCTGTTGTTAAACCTAGTAAGTATTGAAGCTCCTTTTACTATGTGGGGGATTGGCTTCATTGGTGAATTTTAGGAGAAATCAAGTGGGGGACATAGTTGGATACTTGTAGCCATAGATTATTTTACCAAGTGGATTGAGGCCATCCCTATAAAGAAACCAACAAGTAGGGTAGTCACTGAATTTATAATGGAGAATATTATAACTAGGTTTTGTGTACCTGCTAAATTAGTAATGGATAATGCCATGAGTTTTAGATCAGAAGAAATGACAGATTTCTGTGAAAAATATGGGATTGCAATATCATACTCATCCCCATATCATCCACAGGAAAATGGAAAAGATGAGTCTAGTAATAAGAGTATATTGAAAATACTAAAAAGAATTCTTGAAAAGAATAAAAGGGCATGGCATACTAAGTTAAAACTAGCACTTTGGGCTGACAGAGTAATAGTTAAAAAGGAAACTGGCAAGTCTCCATTTGAGCTAGTGTATGATCTACAGGCAAGAATGCCTATCAAAAATTTATTATCAGTATATCAGTTTATACAAGAGGAACATTTAGATGTTTCTGACAATATGCATAATAGAATGACTCAGTTGGGAGAATTAAATGAAGCAAGAAGAAATAGCCAAAAAGAAAACCTTAAGTTGCAACAGAGGATGAAATACCTTTTTGAAAAGAGGGCTATTGAAAGAAAATTCTAATTTGGTGACCTAGTTCTTCAGTGGAATGCAAGAGCAGAAGATAAATGAAAACACAAGAAATTTGAGTCTTTATGGCTTGGACCATTTGTTGTCTCACAGAATTTTGGAAAAGACTCTTACTTATTGAAGAACATGGATGGAGAAAATTTTGAGCTGCCTGTGCATGGGCAATTCCTAAAGCCCTTTTTAAAATAAGAACCAAGGTTCATGCACAAGTAAGTATGTATCATACTGTGAATACTTTCCTTTGGTTATGTAAATGCTGTAAATAGTTTCCCCTTTGTAATAGGTTAGTTGGCTTTCCTCTCTTTTTTGTAGTGGTTTGCAACCAGAGATTATATGTGTCTTTTTCCATAAACTGTGTTTAGTCAATCCTCAGATAGAGGCACTGTTGGTTGTATTCCTGGTTTTGTTGGTTTTCCCTAAAATTTTGTTGTCCTCCTGCCAATTTTTATCCAAAATTAGAAAGTCTGTCCTAATTTGAATTATCCCTGTGAAAACCTTGTGTTCTTAGGTCAAAATCTAGATGAATACTAAAACCCCCAAAGTCCTAAGTTGTCTTCTATGTGAAAATGCAAAAAAGTCCTAAAATGTCAATCGAGTTTCTATTTTTGCATTACCTTTTTGAAAGACTTAAGTTATAAAAAGTCATGTGCTTTTTAAATGGTCGCCTAGTCGCTTAATCCTAAAAGCATATTCTATTTCATCATGAGACTTGGAGATTAACTATAGTCAGGATATCTCAAAAGGGAAAAGAATATTCTTTGTAAGTCATGAGACTTAGCAAAGTCCTTCAGTCATGAAGTCTCCCAATGAAGAAAGTGTGATATGGCAACATGAAGACAAGCGGTTAAGTCACAGTGTCACGCAATGTATCCTGCAGTTAGTAAAGTATTACGAGACTTAGTGATTCCTTCAGTCACGGGGTCTCCAGATCGGAACATAGTTAGTGATAAGTTTAAAAGCTTCAGTCACCATGTCTCTAGTTAAAAATTTAGTTAAGTAAAAGGTTTAGAGACTTGGCAACAAACTGCAAATTGATTGAAGTATATGGTGGCCGGGTAGTCGTTGGTCAAACATGGTAAGTCAGCATCTTTTCAGTGATTTGGAAACAAACAATAATGATAAGAAACCTGTCCATAGTGAATAGAACAAAGTGTATCAGTCACATGGTCTCCAAATGATTTAGGGTTTCCAAAATATATTCAGCAACTTAGTGGAGCTGTCTAATTCATAATAAGATAAAATCAACAGTAGTCGCTGAGTCTCTATCAAATTTTGCACAGAGTAAAATGTTCTCGCGACAATGAGATTGGATTTAGGCACATAGTATCTAAATTAAAATTAAAATGATGAGATAAAGTTTCATGGGCTATGTTATGAAATCTCCAAAGGAAATATTAAAGAGCAGTTTTATTTAGCGATTGGGTGACTAAGGGTAGTTGTCGGGTCTCGTAAAGTGAAAAGAACATTTAGAGACTTAGCAAGAAGAGCTTAAAAGATGAAAAGTAACCGTGGTCGTGGGGTCTCTGAATAAACTCTGATTTTGGCAATACTACTAGAAACTTGGATTAATTTGGTCATGTGATCACCAGAAGTTAATCATGGTTAAGCTAAGGTGAAGAAAATGATATAATTGCTAGATCTCCAGAAGAATTGAGAGTTAAGATATTTGATCAGCGACAAATAGATAATGCATAGTCGCTTGGTCACTAAATATGAAAAGTGATAATATGTGGAAGTTGCTGACACGAAAATATAGAGATTCATCATCCAATAAAAATACAAGAGATTAATTACTGTGTGAAAAAGGTAGCTGAGATGTCTAGTGAAGAACCAATCATATCAAGACATGCCATTTTGTTCAAATTTTATAAGGTTTTTTCTAAAAATGCACTCATATGAATTTGATTTCCTGTCACATTCATGAACTATGGCTAGGAATTCAATTAATACCATAACATGTAAACTTGAAGGCAAAATTGATTGATTCTTCAATGATGAGCTAAGTACTTTGAAAAGTTACCATAACGGGATGATCTCAGGTTTATTTTCATTCATCATACATCTAGAATTTCAGAGCGAAGAATTTTCTAGGTTTTTTGTGTCTGGGAAGCAAGAATTGATCAATTTCAGGGTTATTCTCTAGTTTTCAAAGTTCTTGAATTATTTTCAGTGCACAGAGAAGAGTAAGGAGTCCTAAGAGAAGATTTGTTTCAATATTAGTAAAAGAGAAGTGAAAATAGAACAAAATGAGTAAAGTAGTTAGTGTGGCTTCTACCAATGGGAAGAGTGATGAAGTAGATGAAGATGCCAAGGGGAAAAGGAATTTCTCTTATGAATTTTTGAAGCTGTTACCTGGGTCTACATAAAACAAGAGGGAATTTTCCAACATATTGGCAGATGAATACTATGAAATCAGAGATGCCCCTACACCAGGTTCTACAGGTTTTTCTCTCTATAACTATTTTTATAATAATGCTGATAAGGCCATCCCAATATCAAACCCTTGGAATAGTGGTTTGGCTAGGTTAATTGTTCCTGATGTCTTTGTAGATGTAGACTTGTTTCTAGGTCTAGCAAACCATTATGACTCCTTGTCTAGGACAATTAAAAAGAATGATGGTACTGCACTGTTAATTCTAAATGGGAATTCATTTATGCAAGATTTTGGTTTATATAGTACCATGTCCACTAAGATTAATATTACAAGATAGGAGGAAAGGTATAGGTTACAGCCTGGGGTTGCTAGGAACCAATTGCAAAAACATATCCTTAAGGAGGTTAGGAACCACATTGTTCGTTTACTAGGAACTGCACCTTACTATTTTAAAGATTTACATTTTTATATCAAATACATTACATATGCTTTGTGTAGAGTGTTGGGTAGGGATGGAGGAGCTGAGAAGATAAACTCTAGGATTTTGATGATGGTATTAGATTTACAAGATGTACATTGTAGTAATAGCTATGATTACATATAGTACATCATTGATAGAATGCATGAGGGGTTTGTAGCTGTATAGAAGAAGGATAAAGATCCTAAGTTTTTACATTATTATATCCTGATGCATTTATTATTGCATTTCAATTACGACATCATGAATGTAAACAATTTGAACCCCCAAAGAATCTTTCGTGACCGGCCCAATCCTATCCAATTTTGGATTAAAATATGGAATTTCACCTCCAAGGATTGTGATTTCTGTAGATTTGAGAATTGGATTGTCTACCCTTTGATGAAGAGTTTGGGTATTAGCAAGACTAGACTCCTAGTGAAGGTGCTACAATTGTTGAGGCTATGTGAGTATTTTGATAAGTGGGAAGGTGACCACAATTGGGGAGACTTATTTTTATAATAAAATTTCACCATGATCAGAGTGTATGGATGCAGACATCCTCCCCATGTCCTACCATATCATGTGCCATCAAGAGTTGCAGCTATGGAATTTATTTGGCAGCTTTTGTTAACAGATAATGAGCACTTTGCACCACACAGGAAGGGGACATTAACCCCTAGGCAATTCAATATTTTTCAGTTTACAATTGGCAAAGGTGCTATTGATTTAGTAAGTAGATGGTTGGAAAGCTGTAAGATGGGAGCGACATTATATAGGTATATTGATCCAGAGGGATTTATTGCAGGAGCTAAGAAACTCCTAACTCCTACCATACCGAACACATATGTGCATGGTCTTTGTGTGGAGGAGGATGCTACTAGGAACATAATTGATGAAGATGAAGTGAGAAATAGAAGAGAGAGAATTCAAGAGTTGTTGAATTTAGAGAAATAGATAAAAAGAAATGGATTAGCATTTGGAGGTTTTTACCCTGACCTGCCATATTTTGACAAAATTAAAGCTATGATAGATAATTTTTACACACTTTGTGACCAATTAGATAAGGTTCTGGATGTGAAGAAAGGGGGAAAAGAACCTGAATATTCAGAATCTAAATATGAGAGTGAGAGTGAAGAAGAATATGCAAATCCACCTCAAATAGATCAACCACAATAGAATGTTGCAGAAGCATTTCTGATACAGGGGGAACAAGGACACATTATAGATTTGACTAAGGTTTCTCAACCTAATGATGTAGATGAGCCTACTACTAAGAGGCAAAAGGTTGATCTTGGTCAGACCTCTTATGATCAAACTTACATAAGAAAAGAAAGAAAAGGGGATAGAGTAAGTGCTCTTGTTCCTGGCAATAGATTGTATGATCATAATTTGAGAAAAGAGATCAAAAAAGGAAAGAAACAACAACAAGAGGTAGAGGAAAACATAGAATTTCCTCTCAGAGCATGTAATGATGAACGATTGCTTCACCAACAACAGGCAGTCTTGGACTGACTTTACAAAGGAGAACCTATAGAAGCTAAGGTCAAACATGTAGAGATATCCCCAAAACAATATGGCAAGGGATATGATATCTTCAAATAGATGGGATAAAAAGGAAAAGGACTTCTAAATGATACCAAATGAGGGCTTATTGAACCTATCCCCATGGAGTTCCAAAATACTAGAGATAAAATAGGACTGGGTTTTAATGCTAAAACTGATAAACCTACTTCAAAAGGGAGTCAAAACTCAGATAAAGGGAGTGATGAAACAGATGAATTAGAGTAGTGGTCCTACAAAATATTATTACATGTTGGCACACAGGATCCCAACTACCAAGGAGAACATTATGTACCCAACTTTGAGGTACCACAAGATCTTCACACCCCTTTGTTAGCACAACCTCCCATTCAAGAGGTAGGAGACACCATGACAGCTGGTCCAGAGATATCATTAATAGCAACAATTACTCAAGAGACACCCCAACAAAAAGTTTTACATCCTAACTGGGGGAAATTGGTCACAGTTTCACATGTCCTTGATCTACCCCACTTTGATACATAGGTAGCTAATCGGGTACACTAGATAACCATTGCTAAATAATTAAACAGATCTAATGATGAGGTCACTGACTCTCATGATTATGAATGGGAAGAGCTATCTGTCGCCACTAAAGATATTGGAATAGATACAATTCACATGTTTGTGGCACCCTCAACTCCTTGTAAATAGTCTAACACTACTCCCAATGACACTGATAATCCTGAAGTAGAAGAAGAGTTCCTTCCCCCGATCATTGATGAAGAAAATGGTGATTACATAAGTCTAGAAGAATTTCATAGGCTACAAGCAAGAAGCCTCCTTTTACGGAGAGATGATGATGAGATTTCTACTGATGAGTCACTAGATTTTGGTCCACATATGACTAACAATGACCCTTTTAATGATAATCTCACTCTTATTGATCTAAAAATTGAAGAAATTAACTTAACATACCATGTCATGTTGGTTAATGGTCTTGATGCTAATGCGATGCTGTCCTTCCCAAAGACTGACTCCCTATCATTGGTACTTCCAAACCTAATTGATTGGACTGAAATAGATCCTACTCCTATCCTCAAATTTTCTAATGACCACACCCTAGCTTGTTATGATCTCAATGCTTGTGAACCATACCCTTCTTCCACCAATGAAAGGAGTGGGAACATGTCACAGGAGGATATCAAGTTTCTCAGTCACAAACTGAAAATAAAAAAGAAAAGGAGGACTGATGGTGAAAACCACTCTGTGGTAGTATCAGATCCCAAAATAGTAAAGAAAAAAGATGTATCCAATGGTGAAAACCTCTCAGAGGTGCCAAAGATGAGACTCTTGATATCCTCCCAAAAAACTTTCAGGAAAGGTCTTCAATACTGATTGAACCAACACAGCCAGTAAATTTGGGTACTATTGAAAATCCTCAAGTAGTCCACCTTGCACAATATTTATTAGAAGAGGAGAAAACAAAGTTTATAGAGTTCTCGAGGGAGAAGAAGATCAATTTTGCATGGTCTTAGACCGATATGCTAGGGCTGGATCCTAATCTAATCATGCATCACTTATCTATAGCTCCCAGGATCAAGCCCGTGAAACAAAAACTTAGAAAGATGCATCCTCATGTTGCATTATTAGTAAAAGTAGAGCTAGATAAGTTGTTAAAAGATAGGTTTATCAGAGTCATTGCCTATGCAGGATGGATCTCGAATATGGTCCCCATGTCTAAAATTGATAAATCTATCATGATCTATACGAACTTTAGAGACTTGAACAAAGCCTATCTGAAAGATGACTTCCCTCTACCTAACATTGACATGATCATAGACCTCACAGTAGGCTACCAGATGTATTCTTTAATGGATGGATTCTTGGTCTATAATCAAATCAAAATCGCCCTAGAGGATCAAGAGAAAACTGCATTTACATGCACATGAGGCACTTTTTTCTAGAACGTCATGCCATTCGAGTTAAAGAATTATAGTGCAACATATCAAAGAGCCATGACAACTATATTCCATGACATGATGCACAAGAACATGGAGGACTATGTGGATGACACATTGGCTAAATCCAAAGAAAGAAGTACTCACATTACTGACCTAAGAAAGATATTGGATCAAATGGAACAGTTCCAACTCAGGCTCAACCCAAAGAAATGTGCCTTTGGGGTCTAATATGGGAAGCTCCTAGGATTCATTGTTTCAGTGAAGGGAATTGAGGTAGACACCACTAAGGTTAAGGCTATACTAGAGGTGGCTCCTCCATGCAACATCAGTCAAATGAGGACACTACAAGGGAGACTTCAGTCCATCAAGAGATTCATGTCCCAACTCGCAGATAGGGAACAACCCTTTACTAAATTACTACATAAAGGGGTTACCTTCAAATGGGATGAACACTGTGAAGAAAAATTTAGGGAATTGAAAGGATACTTGACTACTCCTCCTATTCTTATGGTGCCTATTCATGGAAAGCCCTCGCTCCTATACATTTTAGCTACATCTACATCCCTAGGAGTATTACTAGCTCAAGAAGATGAAACAAAGAAAGAAATAGCTATCTACTACATTAGTAGAACACTGATCACCTATGAGGTAAATTACAA
The DNA here is from genome assembly GCA_018584345.1 of Thuja plicata. Taxonomy (NCBI): domain Eukaryota; kingdom Viridiplantae; phylum Streptophyta; class Pinopsida; order Cupressales; family Cupressaceae; genus Thuja; species Thuja plicata. The sequence goes on from MU224600.1 coordinate 3,169,916, forward strand.
CATTATTGAAAAATCATGCTTAGCAGTCGTCTTTGCATCACAAAAATTGAGGCACTACATGCTCTCTCATATAGTAAAGCTCATTGCTAAGATAGATCCTCTAAAATATCTCCTAAGTAGAACAACATTAACAGGTCATTTGGCAAAATGGGTCCCGATTCTCAGTGAGTTTGACATTGAATAGATAGAACAAAGATCTATCAAAGGATAGGTCCTTGTAGATCAATTGGCTAATTCACCACTCCAGGATGATGAACCTTTAACGATTGAATTCCTTGATGAAACAATCATGCATCTAACTAAATATCCATGGAAGATGTACTTTGATGGTTCATTCACTCAATAAGGCTCTAGAGCAAGGTTCCTATTCATAACTCCTCAAGGTTACAAGATTCCCAAATCTTACAAATTAATGTTTCCATGCACCAATAATATTTTAGAATGTGAAGCATTGGTAAATGGTCTTAAACTTGCCACTGAGTGGAAGATTGTAGAATTACACAAATATGGTGACTCCCAACTAGTTATCAATCAGGTCAATGGGGAGTACCAAAAAAAAGATGAGAAGTTGATGCCCTACAAGCAATTAGTTGATGACTTAAAGAAGTATTTTGTCTTCATCACCTTCCAGCAGATACCAAGATCATAGAATAAAGCTGCAGATGCTATGGCTACCTTGGAATCCATGTTACAACTAGAAGAACATCAATTACGCTGAATTCTTGGTGGAAGCACTATCCTATCCTACCTTTGATACCCCTAAATATCAAGTCATCTGCACTTTGAACACACCAGACCAATCTCGGTATGCCAATATCATTGCTTACCTTTCTAACCAAACCATCCCTAACAATCTATCCAAAAATGAGAAAAGATCCCTGATTAGTACAAAATCACATTATGTCCTCATAAATAACAACCTATATTGATGAATTCTCGATGGTATGCTTCTTATATGTTTAGAACTTGAAGAGTCCAATCTCACATTAAAAGAAGTCCACAAAGGTGTATGTCGATCACACTCGAATGACTTTTCATTAGCAAAGAAACTGCTTAGAGTAGGCTATTACTGTCCTACCATGAAGAAAGATGATATTAAGTTTTCAAAAACCTGTCATAAATGTTAGACACATGGAAATCTTATCCATGCTCCTGCTAGAGAACTTATACCTTTCATAACACATTAGACATTTCAGCAATGGGCCTTTGACTTGGTTGGACAAATGTATCCCAACTCCTCAAATGGACACAAGTTCATCATTATGGCCACTGAGTATTTCACAAAGTGGGTCGAGGCCATGCCACTAATCAAAGACACTAGCAAACAGGTGGCTATGTTCATTCTAAACTACATTATTTGTAGATATGGGATACCCTCTTCAATTGTAACAGACAATGGGGGCCAATTTAAAAATCAAGACATTAATGACCTCTGTGAACAATTCCATATCACTCAACATTTCTCCTCACTTTATTACCCTTGAGGTAATGGAAAAGCTGAGGCGTTTAACAAAAATATTCTAAAAATCCTACACAGAATTGTAAGTTTGGCAGAGACTGGCATCTACAACTGAATTCAACACTATGGCCCTACAGAATAGGAATCAAAACACCAACTAGAGCCACGCCATTTGCTCTATTCTATGGTGTTGAAGCTATACTACCTATTGAGGTTGAAATCCCATCTTTGCAGATATCTTTACAAGGTCTGGTTACTGATGAGCAATACCGCATTGATCAGGTGAATTCTCTGGACCTGCTAGATGAGCGCAAACAAAAGGCGTTCGATCACCTAAAGGTGTACCAAGCATGTATGTCCAAAGGCTACAAAAAGAAGATTAAACCACATGAATTTTAAGTGAGAGATCTCATCTTAAAAGAGAATTCTAAAAACCAGCCTAATAGAGAGCAGAAAGGAAAGTTTGAACCTAACTGGCTGGGACCTTATGTTATCACTGCTAATTTTGGGACTGGAGCTTATCAACTAGCTACACCTAAGGGAGACATTCTTCCAGATCCTATCAACACTCTACATTTGAAGCAGTTCTATGCTTAATGTTCGGCTAGCAGAGCCTGTACAACAAAAAGTTTTTACAAAATACCAAAAACATTCAAAAAATTGATCCCGAAGAAATCCAAAAGCAGTGGAAAAAGTTTTGAAGAAAGGTATCCTTGGTGAAAACATATCAAATAGGCTCCTTGATACTACAAAAACATTAAAAAAAAAAGCAAAAATAGACAAAAATTTGAAAAAGAGAAAAGTGCCTTGATGAGCACCTGGTAAAAATAGACATCTTAGAAAGAAAATATCTTGCCAAGTGGTGAAAAATTGGCAATCAGGTGTCACTTGTGTTCAGTGCTCCATCTATCAATGCACTACTAACACTAGGCCTTCATAATTATACCTATGCTCAAACGCTGACTTCATTTCCTAAATGGCTATATTATCCTCCCTTGGGATTTGTCTGCATTTACGTGTTAGGAATAAGTCATTCTACACTAAGTGAATCTTTGCTGGAATGGTAAGTGGTGGTTGCTAAGTTGCTCTAGGATGGTTTGCGTCACGAACACAATATTTCTTGATACATGCAAAAAAATGTCACTTTTCAAAACAAGGGTGTCCTTTCAAACTTCACATATCCAAACATGACATCTACATTAACGGAGTTCCTACAAGGCTATATTGGATCACAAACATGAATGGATTCTCCTATCAATGCAAAGACATGGAAACACCATATTGCTTGTATTCCAATTTTCTAATTGATGAATCTTTACTGTGTTTGACATATGAATGAACAAGTATAACTTAAACACAGAGTTTGATATTGGTTTGATTATGATTCTTTCAGGTCCTGATGATGTTTTCAACTAGGGGCATCTAAGTAATTATGAATTTCATTTTATTGATTCAAAATTGATGATTTATTATGTCTTCTTAGTTACTCAATGATGTCTGCGCAAAGACAAAGAGTCACGAGGATAGGGGACATAATGTTTTCTTGATTTTCTACATATGGTGATTGTTCCAAATGATCTTATAAATTCCACCTACCTTAGATATTTATGGTAAGAGATGCCACTATGAGTGGATAGTTGCATATATCTCAATATTTTTTATGTGTAAACTATGGTGAGGTTGAAACAATTTCCTTGTCTATTTTTTGATCCAGATTCTCACCAAGGTATATGAATCATAATGTACCCAAGGATATGAATTTTTAAGGTCATTACAGGTTCAATATCTTGCTTTACACAGAATCTGGTATAATAAAAGGAAGGTGACTATTTTGTTATCCTGGCTTCTATGCCTTGATGCCTAAGTCTATTTCTGACATTTCAATAAAACATGGTATTCATAATTTCATAATATCAGTGGGTATTAGTGATTATTGTACTATCAGGTGATATCCATTTTGAAAAAGTGCCCAATGATGATAAAAAGCTATACATTTCCATACCAGTGACAAAGTCCTAAGAGTCCTCATATTATTACATTTTTGACAATTGCATGGAATATAAACAAGAAAGGAGAAGCATTAAAGGCATTTTTAGCTCCAAATTAACTCAATTTCTTCTTCTAAATCAAGTTAATTACAACATCCATATTATTGATATATCTATCATTGTACATCCATAACATACATTTTGCATTCATAAAAAGAAGCAACAGGAAAATACCAAAACAAAGCATCCATGTATTGTATTTTATTTTACATCCTAAGTGCATCCATACATCTATTTTACATAAGGGAAAATAAAAAACATACATTTGCATCTTCACATAAGTATCATTTAAAACATTTTTATATCAATAATCAAATCATAAAATGATGTCATAATCTAAATCTAACTCATCAAGAGACCAAGATATCATCATATGTAAAAATAACTCTATCAAAGAAAAGAGACAATCATAAAACCTACCAGAAGTAGAAACTACATATATGTGTGTCCGAACATGGTACAAATCAAACAACATCTGGCATAAAGAGTATCAGTGAGACAAAATGAATCAGATATACATATATAAGTGTCATATACAAAAGAGGATCTTATAAGGATCTAGATATATAATGTGAACTTAGATATACAAAGATATGACAATATAAATCATCTCTGGCTCCCCCCCTCTCCCTGATCTAGAGGCGGAGAGGTGGAGGAGGCATCTCTCCCTCAGACTGCTGGGCCAACCATGAAAAAGACACTATTCTCTACCCCTCTAGCACTATCTCATGATAAAGAGAATAGTAATATGTGGCCCTCTGTCCCTGATGTGTAGGTGTGTGGGCCTGTACATCTCTCTCTACTCGGAGTCTCTCCATCTGCATGTCCCTATCTATAACCAAGGCATCTAATATAGAAAGCCTGGACTCTGCTACTATGGATTTCACCTCTAGAGCTATAATCCGCACCCTCAGTTTCTCCCTCTCCTACTCACACTTTGATAGAGTGTCACCATCCTTTCCAGATCCCCTACCTGCATCCTACCCTGAGGCCCTATCCTATGGTCTGTCTGGCTATCTTTGTCTCTGCTATCTATGCTTCTCTCCTATTAGTAATGGACCAAGATCGACCTGAGGAGAAAAAAATCTAAATTGGGTACGCTAACCCTCCCCACTCCCACTAGCAACATCTGTGTGTCCACCCACTGCGCTACCCCCTATCATCTCCACCATCATCCCCCTCATCTGGAGGAGGACGCCTGCCATCTCTACCACCATCACGATCTCCATGATTGCCAGTAGCCCTATCTCTCTATGCTCCTCCTCTCCCTCTAGTAGGATGATCCTCAGGATCGTAATCTAAAGGCTCCTCTATGCGAGGAATAACCTCCTCTAGTACAGTAAAATGAGGAAATGGGTACTGGAGCATCTCTGCAGCATATCCATCTAAAACACCTGCATCGGCCACATCAAGGTAGAGATCCCAGTCTACTCCAACCATATCATGAATCTCTTGATGCGCTGTCTTATACCTCAGCTGGGCATGTAACGCCCCGCCAGGGAACCCAAGAGAGATTAACCTAAACATGTCACTATGTGTGCTGAATAATTTTTTTTTTTAAAGTTAACATAACGAAACATACAATCATGCGGAAGCGATTACCATTTATACACATGTCTTACACTCACATAGATTACACGACTCAAGGGTTCCATGACGTTGAATTACTTAAAGCAAAACACAACTAACATAATAACAAGATATTCCATCTGATTAATCATAAAATTACAACTTACATAACCATGATTACAAATCTCATGGATAACCATAAATCTACTATAACACACATCCACTGCACATGCCGCAGGGTATGTGGTAATCACTCTAAACTACTTACTATTACAATTTCCAGATTAGGTATCACATGCGATACACTAATACAAGATATACAATAAT
>MU224600.1:3175418-3188814 GCA_018584345.1 Thuja plicata
TTCTGTCACCCTAGACAAATCCGGATAAGGTAGTCATACTGAAACTCATCCTACATTAGGACGATTAGGCTTAGGTTAGGGTTTTGGATCTGTATGTCACCTCCCCTCTTTACCATTGAGATGAATAATTATGGGCACGCTCACTCCTGCCAATTCAGGGAAGACGATGCCCTGTACCTGCAATCCTGTCACCAAAAGAACACACATGTACATATATGATATAATATCGCAATCAATGATAGGGATCGGTCGAACGTGTGGATCTCGCCGAAGCAAGTAACTACGTCTCCGTCCTCTACCACAACAACACATCAACAAGTACATTCACATTTAAGACAACCATACACATGCAAGTATGGGGTAAGTATAACATAACTGAAATCGACAAATAATAATCCACATGATAACACCATCACAACTATCTATGCATAAAGTAGAATCATGACATCATAAAACAAGTATCATCATTAAATAAAATAATATCCGCTCACATGAACTGTGGCCTAAAAGAATTCGGCCAAACCACTGGATCCAATACCTAAAAGTACGACATCCTAAACTCAAAAGAAAAACACGAGTGGGTATTACAGGGCACCCCACAATGGTGCCTCATCTAAGATCTGTGCATAAACAGTGATATCCTGTATCCTGCCCTGCCATCGACCATACTGTCTCAACACTCAGGTGTGAATAAACTGCTCTATCCCATATATGGTCCTCCTTATGAGATATCAGCTCTAAAATAAATATGGTACCTATCGTGCATCCGAGGTCCACTCCTCACAGTCTAAATATGGTCATCAAACAACCTCAGTCATATCATCAAAAAGTCAACAACAATACTCAACCTTGACTAGATGGGGCTACTGAATGAGGCCTACATACATGTATACATAAGACTGCTCTGGTACTTGCTATCTATCGACAATCTCATGAAGCTCTCGATACATATGGGCTAAAATACAACTACCTCATGCAACTCTCCATCTATGGGTAACCATTTGCTCTAACATGTCTACCTAGCCAACCATAAATCCGTGCTAACTTCTGTCTGGCATCAAGATGCCACCTATCAAAGCTACTAAGTACACAGATAAATGATCATAATGGTTGACCATATAATCCCATGAGAGATATCTTTGATCAATCATTTCATCCTAGAAATATCGATGTGCAGCACCAATTGCCACATCAACCATCGACTCAAAGCGCACCTCAGCACCAATCATTGGAACCTGAAGTATCTACCATACGTCCTCTGACATCACTGTGATCTTCTCGGTTGATAGATGGAAGGTGTTGCGCTCCGAGTGACATCTCTTGGCAAGAGCAGTCAACAACCCTCAGTTTACCCCTATCTTGGGTAAACCTATCAAAGAATGTAATCCACATTGGATCACTATAGTTTTCTCATCATCAGAAAGTAGTCCAGATAGAGAAAGCACACAACCCGGGTAGGTGCTGCAAAATGTGACTACCTTAAACTAGGTCTATTTTGACAAACACAATGATACATCAAAATTCTATCTACAACAAAGATGCAGACTCCTAATCAGCTAAGTAATTCAAGGTTCGTGGCAAGCAAACAGGTCCAAAAGACTAAATTTCTAAGTCTCATAACCAGATGCAATTCTGAAATGACAGGGTATGATCTCCTTTACTGGATACGATCCTAGAAATACAAGATGCGATGGAGATTACAGGGTGTGATCCCCAAAATATGGGATGCAACCCTAAAAATAGGGTATGAGCTTAAATGGATAGGGTACGACATAAAACAAATTTCAACTAAAAATCAAGACCAAAAAAGGGCAACAAGATGCGATCCAGAGTATCCTAGATACAATGCAAGAATTTGGAAAAACTGGATGCGATTTAAGAAATACCAAATGCGACATGGGTTTTGCAAGTTGTGATCTAGAATACTGGATGCAACTCAAAATTCAACTGGCTATAAAAGCTACAAAAATGCATGAAATTGAAATTTGCAAAATTCAAAAGGTAGTTTCACAAGCACTTACCAGAGGTGGGTAGTCGGTCAGGCGCTGATGTCAGCGAATCATCTCAAAATGATGCTTCCTCATAGGGAATACCATCTTCTCTATAGAGCTCTTAGAATTACTATGGAGGAAAGTGAAAATGAATAGTAAAATGGTAATTTTTGAGGCTTATATTGGTCTTTTGAGCCATTTAGGAGCTTTGAAACTCCTCCCAGACAACTATAACTACATTTCTGTTATCTTTTTAGTAAATCAAGAACCAAATTGAAGGTGCCTAAGATGTTTTATGCCGCATGGTGCCATTTTTGTGACAGTTCTGAAAACTGAGGATTTGCTTCATTTGTTCCACAAATCTGTCAATACTGCACATTTATCATAAATCTTGGTCTGACATCATTTTATTAGTCTTATCACTCACATTTTCATGTAATTAACTTATTACTAGTGTGTTTATTTTTAAACACACCATCCTTTTCCTCTTCTTTTACTCCATTCTTTCTTTCCCTAACCGCTTCCTGCAAGTGATACGTTCTTTCAATAGAGGGATTTTATTCTTTTCCTTTGATTTCGTTCCCAAGGGGGCATGATCACACTATCATCAATTAAATTTTTGCTTGAAACAACATTAAAATGACTTTTTTATCAAACAAACTAGGGGCATGACAGTTTCCTTAACTAAGTCAGAACTGTTGATAGAAAGATTTGGTTCTCATAAGATGGATATCTTGTGCTTCCTAATTTTAAAAGATTCTTATTAAGCTCTTGGCAGCTTCATACTGGCTTTTGGACGACAACCAAGTTCAGAATTAGTATTGCCAATCTTTGGATGACAACCAAGTTCAGAATTGGTATCTTTAAGATCTTTTATTGATCTTTGGATGACAACCAAGTTCAAAATCAATTCTATCAGTTTAGTTCAATCAAGTGGGAGACTGATCTCATCAACATTTCTTTCGACAACCAAGAACAGAATTCTCAATCTTTCTGAAGTCAAAATCAAAAACCTTCTTTGAATCAATGTGCTACTCGCACATCAATTCAAAGAGGGGAAAATGTAACCACCTGAATTTGGTTTTTTCCAACTATAGACCCTATTTTCCCTAAGTGTGATCATACCCCCAATTATGTCATGACAATGTTACTTTGGCATAATTCATTTTTAAAAATCAAATTTAATGTCCTAGGTGATTTTTATCACTAAATTATATTAACTATTATAGCCATATAATTCAAATAAATTCAAACCAATTAAATCAAATCAAATTCAAACCCCTAAATAAACCCCTAAATCAATTGTCCACTTGCAAATAACTGATTCCCGTAGCCTATTTAATTTAATTAAAATGGCTATAGTCCCCTTAATTATTAAAAAGTAATAAAATGCTTAAATAATTAATTCCTATATTTTAAATGAATTAAATAAGTTTAATTCATTTCATTTATATTCCCTTAAACCCCAACCTAACCTATCTCAACCACTTCTACCCTGGGTTCTAACCCATCTCAACCTATTCCCCCCATGCTAATCTATTCCAAATTCTAATTCTATCCTAAACCCCCTCCTAATGTTGTCACATTCCATTAAGGAATGATTAACAACTCAACCCACTTGAGAAAGTCAACTTTCCCAAGCATGACTTCTCTAAGGACTAACTTGCCAAGTTGAGCCTTACACCCTCCCATGCCTCTTAAATGAGTTTCATTAATGACCCATTAATGGATATTCCCTCAAGCCCATCCCTCATTAATGCCCAAGGCATTAATGGCTCTTACATATCATTAATGACCTTAGGGGCTCCATTAATGAACCTTGTCTCCCCTCTCTCTCTCTCCCATTCCTCTATAAATTGAAGGGATTTGGAGCTCCTAAGAAGCCTCAATTTTGAATAGTAGTGTTTTTATGCCAAGATTTTGAAGGAATTTCAAAGCATTGTTATGCTACCCATTCCTTCATAGCTTTAGACACACTCCATAGTTACTTTCTCACATTGTTATAATGCTCATTTTTTAGACTAATATGCATGCTTAAGTAATTAAATAGTTTGTTTTAAACTTAAATCTTTCATGCTAGGTTGTTTATGTCACTGGTATTAGCATAATCTGAGGGCTATTATGTTATTTGATACACTCATCCTAGTTAGAAAGTAATAGGTCGATGTTAGGGTTTTATATGCTCATTAACCCTTGTTTCTCACTAACAGAATGACTTATTGAAGTGTTGTGTTGCAGGTAACAGGTGCACAAATATACACACACACAAGGTAACATGAAAGCAAAAATGGATAATAATTAAGGGTTTGGATTTATGATCACCCTCAGGGAGTGAGAGCATACTCTCCTACCAAAGTTGCTTCTCCCAAATATACCAAGCACACATTCATTTACCTAGGGCTTCTTTGTAAATGAAAAATCAAGTAGGTCTAGGTTTCTGATTGTCTTCAAGAGACAAGAATATACTTCCCTACTACTTAATGAATCACCACAAATAATCCTTTAATTAAGCTAGATTCATAGGAAAACCAAGATAATGAAGACACAAAGTTTGCTTGAATCTCCTTGGCAACCTACAAAACCAATATGTGAGTAGTTTTTGTTTGAAAATTTTTCGTCAAGTGTCTTGAAATTACATGTTAATATGTTTGAAATGACAAGGCACAAAAAAATAACATCATATTTTAACATTAGTCCAAAATAAAAATAAAATTAAGCTGAGAAATGCTTTTTGTTTTTGAAATGACTAAACACCATATGAGTAAAGATAGGTATCATACAACATATTGATTCCTTTTGTACAAATAACTATAGTAATCCATACAAATAATGAATCCCATACAACCCAAGGCAATATACTATATGAATAATAATGCATACAACTAATGATATCATGCCATACGACTAATGATCCACCATACGAGTTAAGAACATAAGTCATACAACTCATGATGCCATACGAGTTAAGGAGCTATACCAGATGACTAAGAATTCTATTGTATGCATATCTTCTAATCATGGACCTGCAATTGGTAATTTAGTGAGATCTTTGAGGTAGAATTTTAGAATTCTCCCCCTGGTGGGCGCCAAAAATGTGTGCGAATTATTGTACCTGCATATCCTGCAACACAACATTTCTATAACTCATTAGATGAATTGTTAGCATGAATAAATAATTCAAAATGACAAATTTGAAATTGAATTATAGATTCCTAATCACAATGAGTATGATCTACATGTAAATTTTCTCTCAAAATTGGAAATAGAGCAGTGACAAACCATTACAAGATGGATGATTCAATTGAAACTAAATGAATGCAATTAAGATGAATTATATGAAATTTAATGCAATTAAGCTGTTGGTTTACTAAGAGGGGGGTGAATCAGAAAACTATGATAATTTAAACTTTTAAAATTAACTCTGATTCAACTCGGTAGGGCAAACAACAACAGTAATTGAATCACAAAATAAATTCAATATGACAATCAACAACTTGCATAAATAGTAAATATCACGAACATAAAACATTCAACACATATAACACCATATTTAATGAGGAAACCCAATTTGGGAAAAACCTCTGTGGGAATTTTCACCCACAAAATGAGAATACTCTTATGAAGTATGCTTGGTTGAAAACCAATCCTGTTAAAGATTACAATGCATATTGTTAAATGTGACCCTGCTAGGGGATTTACCTCAGATCTTTTAGGATCTTCACCCTGTTAGGAGTGGCCTGGTTAAAGGGCTTTGAACACTCTTTTACAATGTTACCTTTCACAAGGATTTTACAATAAGATTGTTAATTCCACTCGGTTAAGAGATTTATCTATTCAAATGTAAATAAGAAACCGTATAAAATTGATCTGTTAAAATATAGCTACCTCTTGCTTGATCAGATCCCTTATGCTCTATGTAACTACTGGCATCAATACTTCATCTGTCTCTGCTCTTAGACTCATATTTTCACTTTTTTTGCTCTTTACTGCATCACTCGGTATCACTTCAAATATTTGAATTTCTAGCCTCTCTTTCCTTCAAATTCATCCTTTAAATAGACTCTATTTTTTCCTCTTAATCTACTTTATTAGGTTTTACTTCAATCAATCTCAGACGTCAGATCATCCTTTATGAAATTATTCAATGAATTTGAAACTTGGTGAACCACTTCAACATCTTCTTGGAACTTGCACTTTTCTTGGAAATAAAACTATTAGTTTTGCACTTAATATTCACCATAGATATTCACTTCAAATTATAGTGAACATAGATCTCTCCAAAAAACTCTTCCTCATCCTTGGAATCTTCCAGATCACTGTAGCTTTGCATTAAATGCGTTCTTATCCTTGTTTACAATAACAATTCTACTCGGTAAAATGAACTCTCAGCTCGATAACTAACATGCACTACTCAATGCCTTGGCTCACTTTGTGACTTGACCGACTAACATAACCCTTTACTGACAGAATTCTTCTGCTTGGTAACATAATTGATTTAGCTTACCAACTTGACCAATCTTCTTTACCGACTTGATAAAGTAGAAAAAAATTATCTCAATAGTAACTTATCATTATCTGATCTGTATGAGTTGCCTAATTAAGTTCTTCAACTTCACAACTTATCACTTTTCTCTTTTCTTCAACTCACTCATTTTATATCATACTTCAAAAGATATGGCAACTTGATATGAACTAGAAATCAATTTATTGACATCATTGAAAAAATAAAAACTAATCTAATCCATATAAAATCATGTATACATCTTATCTCAGTCTTCATCATCATTACCATCATTTGAGTAACAATCTCCCTCTTTGGATTTGATGACAACACTGTCAATTGATGATGGCATACTATAACATCTCTATTCTATCTTTACTACCCCTGAGATGCTTTTTCTTTTTCTCCCTCTATGTTCATCATTCTCCCTCTTCTACTTATACTTCCTTCATTCTTTGTTGATATCATCAATCACTTATTCTCCCTCTTTGAAAACAATGCCAAAGATACATACTTCTGAAAAATTGTTCAGATAGTGGATCATACCTTGCATGTAATGATATCTCATTGCATACAGAATTACTTTTCACAACTTCAAGCATCACCTAAAGTATGAACACTACCATTAACTCACAAAGTAGATATTCTAATGAATTCTTGAATTGATGCAACATGCATCTTTATCTAGTGAATATTGGATAGGATTAGGACCCCTAATTTACCTTGGAGATACTCAAAAGAATCCTTCGATAGTGTCTTTGTGAATATATCTGTAAACTTCTCCTTTGAATTCACATACTCAAATATCACATGTTTGTCTTGAACTTGTTCTCTCAAGTAATGATACTTGAAAGAAATGTACTTAGTTTTAGAATGCATCACCAGATTATTTGATATGTTTATAGCACTTGTTTTATCACAAAAAATATTATCTAGATTGATAATCTCCTCTTACATACCTTCAAGTATCTATTTGATCCATACAATGTTTGCACAATTCATAGCTGCAACAACATATTCAACCTTGACGATAGACTGGGATATTTAACTTTGTTTCTTACTCAACTATTTAACTAGTCTTTCTCCTAAAATGAAAGTGCCTCCACTTGTACCTTTCCTATCATCAATGTTTCCAGCCCAATTAGCATCAGTGTACACTTTTAACTCAAAATATCCTCGTTTCTTTTATAGTAGGCCAAAGTCTTCAGTTCCTTTTAGATATCTATATATACTTTTGACTGTAGGCATGTGTGATTTCTTTGGATCAAAAAAAAATATTGCAACAATACCAACTGCATAAGCTATATAAGGTTTGCTGTGTACAACATATTGTATCTTAACAATAATTGATTGGTAGAGTGTCTTATTTACTTCCTTTGACTCATCTTCTTTTGATAACTCGCAACCAGAAACCATCAATGTTCCAACTGGTCTTGAGTCTTCCATACCAAATATCTTTAGGATCTCCTTGATGTACTTTTATTTTTGGATGTAGATCCCATCCTTGACTTGTTGAATCTATATTCCAAGAAAGAATTTAATCTCTCCTATCATGGACATCTCAAATTCCTTTCTCATCTCTTCAGTAAAATATCTGCATAATTTTTTATTGCCTCCAAATAATGTCATCAAAAAATATTTCAGCAATCAAAATCTTGTTAGTACTATCACATTTCAGATACACATTATTGTTGCCCCTTGTCTTTGAAATCCAATCTTGATTAAATATGAATGTAACCTTTCAGACCATGCTCGGGGTGCTTGCTTCAAACCATATAGTTCCTTGTGTAGTTTGCATACCATGTCCTTGTTAATATTCTCAACAAATCCTTTAGGCTATTCAATATATACTTCTTCTTCAATAATACCATTAAGAAATGCAAACTTAACATCCATTTGACAAACTTTAAATCCTTTGTAAGCTTCACATGCTAGTAAAATTCTTACTCCTAATCTTGCAAGAGGTGCAAAAGTCTCACCATAATCAATACCTTCTTCTTGTGCATACCCTTTGCAAATTAGTCTTGCTTTGTTCCTGATTACATCTCCATGCTCATTTAGTTTATTTCTTAAAATACACTTTTTACCAATAACATTCTTATCTTTAGGTCTCGGTACCAAGATCCATGTGTTATTCTTTCCAATTTGATCTATCTCTTCTTTCATAGCTTTAATCCAATCTTCATTCTCCAATGCATCATTTACTTTCCTTGACTCAAATTCAAAAATTAAGCATGTATTGTCTCTTACCTTGCTTCTTTTCATAACTCATGCATTCTTGTCTCCAATAATCTTTCTTGGTGAGTAGTGTCTTTTCACATACTTTGATAGAATATTCTTGGTAGTCAATGAAATTTTATCTCCATAATTCAGTGGTAGTTCTCTCTATCCAGCTTCCTCCTTGGTTTTTTCTTTAGGTAATGTGTCAAGAATCTTAGTTTGAACATATACAAATCTCTGGTAGTCCTCAAGTTCCTTCTTTATGTCCTTATCATTCTTTTCTGCAAATTCATCAATCCTTACATTTTCACTTTCCACAATTTTGTTAGTAGCCTTGTTCAAACATTTGTATGCTTCTCTCTTTGTAGAATATCCTAAGAAATTTCCTTCATCTCCATTATAATCAAACTTACCATCTCTAGCATATTTTAGAATATATTATCTACTTCCAAATACTTTGAAATAACTCACATTTGGTTTATGATCATAACAAATCTCATATCGAGTCTTGTTTGTACCTTTCTTTAGTTGAACTCAGTTAAGTACATAAGCAACAGTGCTGACTGCTTCTCTCCAAAAGGTTTGAGAAATAACCTTCGCAATCACTAGTGTTCTTTCACAATAAAAAATGGATCTATTCCTTCTTTCTACTACACCATTTTTCTATGGTGTCCTCGGTGCATACGTTTGTCTCTTTATTCTATGTTCATTGTAGAACAGTGTAAACTCATCTAATGTAAACTCGCCTCCTCTGTCAGATCTTAGACACTTCAATTTTCTTCCAGTATCCTTCTCAACTATTTCCTTATATCACTTAAACATTTGAAAAGCTTCAAATTTTTCTTTCAAAAACATGACATATATCATTCTTGAATAATCATCAAAAAAAAAATGAAATATCTATCACCATAGTAGCTTTGTGTTCTCATAGGTCCACATAGGTCAGTGTGCACTAAGTCCAAAATATATTGTATAGCATAAGACTTACTTGTAAAACTTGGCTTTGTCATTTTACCAACTTGACATTCTTGCACATGAGATTTTCAGGTTTCTCCAATCTCGGTAGACCTCTAACTCTATTATTCTTTCTCACTTTGATTAGGTTGTCAAAATTCACATGACATAACCTCTTGTTCCATAACCATACATCATCAATTCTAGAATATAAAAAAATCTTAGTAGATGTATCAAGGTAGAATAAATTACCTTTAGATTTTTCTCCAATGGCAATCAGACCTCCAATCTAATCAAATAATTTTACCTTCCCATTCTGAAATTCTAGTCGGTGTCTTTTATTGTTCAACTATGTCACACTCAACAATTTATACTTTAGTCCTTCAACCCAATAGACATCATCACATCTGGTATTATTCAACAAAATTATAGAACCTTTACCTTTCACAGGATATGGAGCATCATTACCAAATCTAACATAGACTCCATCATGTTCTTCCATAGTAATGAACTTAAGTGTGTGACCATTAATATAGTGTAAAAAACCACTATCTATAATCTAGTTATCATTCTTACTTACATCTGAGATTAGGGATTTTTCTTCTTTACACTCTTCTTCATTAGAATCACCCTTGATAGAAACATATAAAAATTCTTCACTGCCATCATCATTTGTATCATCATCATTGATTAGTCCTTAATTAGTAATATGACATGACTTCTTAGCTTTGTTCTTGAAGTCTCAGAATCTTCTGAGTCTATTCTCTCTTTTGTTATCTCGGTTTTCTTTCTTCTCATCATTGTCAGTATTAGGGCATCTTGAATCAATGTGAAAAATATTGTTACAATTAAAATGTTTCAAAGGTAGCTTACCTTAGTAATTTCATTTTCCTCTCTATAGTCTTCTAGCTAGTAAAGCTTCAAACTCTCTTTTATTTGCTTCATCTTCAGTATAAAATTCTTCTAACTCACTTTTGCAACTATAAAACCTTTCACTTGCACTACTTGCATAACCATCACTAGGTCTATAATCTCTAGAACTTCCAATATTCAAAGATGACTTAAATGCAGACTTAATTCTAGAAGTAGCATGTAGACTATTGTCAAAATCATTAAGCTCAAAATAAATCAACTTACCAATAGTAGAATCTAATGAAATAGTTATTTGAGGAATGGATCTCAGTTCTTGTATTGTAGATACTTGGATGACATACATAGGTAGCAATGTTCTCAACATTTTGCTTGTAACATATTCTTCTTCAATATGTCCTCCAACACCTCTGATAGCATTCACAATCTATTTCAATCTTATGTTGTACAGTGTAATAGTTTGACCTTCTTTCATTCTCATAGAGTCAAATTTGCCTCCCAAGCTTTCAGCTTTAGCCTTTTGAACATGTTGATCTCCACCATATATTAGTGCAATCTTATCCCACATCTGTTTTTCTGTATCACATCCTTTAAGGTCATTGAACTCCTGGTCAATGAGAGAAGATGATATCTCAATCATGACTTGTGTGTGATCTTTCCTTTTTCTAATTTTCTCAAGCATCATAGGACCAAATGCTGGTGGTGAATACTCATTATCAAGATAATATATTGCATACTCTCCAATCCTAGATAAGTGCAACCTCATCCTATTTTTCCATTTAGAGAAGTTATCCTTATTCAGATTCAATGCCTCCCTCTTATACATCTTTGGATCTTTAAATCAAGTATTTTAAACTTATCTCTTAGATTACTGGTCTCTAATACCAATTATTGGTTTACTGAGAGGGGGGTGAATCAGAAAACTATGATAACTTAAACTTTTAAACTTAACTCTGATTCAACTCGGTAGGGTAAACAAAAGCAGTAACCAAATCACCAAATAACTTCAATATGACAATCAATGACTTGCATAAATAGTAAATATCATGAACATCAAACATTGAACATATAGAACACCAAATTTAATGAGGAAACCCAATTTGGGAAAAACCTATGTGGGAATTTTCACCCACAAAATGAAAATACTCTTCTGAAGTATGCTCAGTTAAAAGCCAATCTTGTTAAATATTACAATGCACATTGTTAAATATTACCTTGTTAGTGGATTTACCCCAGATCTGTTAGGATCTTCACCCTATTAGGAGTGGCTTGGTTAAAGGGCTTTGAACACTTTTTAGAATGTCAGCTTTCACAAGGATTTTATAATAAGACTATTAATTCCACTTGGTTAAGAGATTTCTTTGTTAAAAATGTAAATAAGAAACAATATAAAATTGATCTGTTAAACTAAAACTACCTCTTTCTTGATCATATCCCTTATGCACTCTATGACTACTGACATCAATATCTGTTTCTACTCTTAGACTCAAATTTTCACTTTTTTTTTCTCTTCATTGCATCACTCCGTATCACATCAACTCTTCAACTTGCCAGCATCTCTTTCCTTTGAATTCATCCTTTAAATAGACTCTATTTTTGCCTCTTAATCTCCTTGATTAGATTTTCCTTCAATCATTCTTAGCCGTCAAATCATCCTTTATGAAATTATTCAATGAATTTGAAACTCGGTGAACCGCTTCAACATATTCTTGGAACTTGCATTTTTATTGGAAATAAAACCATTAGTTTTGCCACTTAATATTCACCATAGATCCTCACTTTGAATTTTACTGAACATAGATCTCTCCAACACGTGTTCTTATCCTTGTTTACAATAAAAATTCCACTTGGTAACAAAAACTCTCAGCTCGGCAACTAACATGCACTACTCGGTGCCTTGAATTGCTCAGTGACTTGACTGACTAACACAACCCTTTACCGACAAACTTCTTCTGCTCGGTAACATAACTAATTTATCTTACCAACTTGATAAAGTAGAAAAAAATTATCTCAATAGTAACTTATCATTGTCTGATCTGTATCAGTTGCCCAATTAAGTTTTGCAACTTTACAACTTATCACTTTTTTCTTTTCTCAAACTCACTCATTTTATATCATACTTCAAATGATATGACAACTTAATATGAACTAGAAATCAATTGCTTGACATCAATGAAAAAATAACAAATGATCTAATCCATCTACAATCATGTATACCTCCTATCTCGGTCTTCATCATCATCACCATTAGTTGAGTAACATAAGAAAGATGAACTCTAAGATGAGGTGAATTATGCATCTACATGATCAATTCAGCTATGAAATGCAATGAAAACTGATTTAAGATGATGAATTACTACTAAATTGAGTTCTTGAATGCACAAATTAAATAAGAATTCAAACTAGCATTATGTGTATCTAAATGATGGGTGGATGCATAGTGTAACACCCCAAAATTGGCATCTTGCAACCCTAACCAATTTTGTTGCATGTGTCATTCTTCTAAATCATCAAAGTCCTATTGTACTAGGCAATTCTGAGTTTTCACTTACTCTACTCGACCTGAGTGTCAAATGCAGAAAATCCTAAATCTGTATTAATCATACGTCATATTTAATTCCTAAATATCTATTTGGCTAAACAAATCCTATGATCGAATTAATTTAATTAATAAAGTCCTAGCACTTTAATTAAATTAAATTCACCCTCTTTAGCTGAGACACATGAAAAGGAATTAAATAATATTTAATTATTAAATAAATATCCTCATTTTCAATAATTGAATTTAATAATTCAGATAATTGAGAAAAAGTAATTATGAGGTCATATTTATTTAATTAATTGGATATTCTCTCAAAAA
>MU224600.1:3206901-3228794 GCA_018584345.1 Thuja plicata
CTCATCCTACATTAGGATGATTAGGCTTAGGTTAGGGTTTTGGATCTGTATGTTACCTCCCCTCTTTACCATTGAGATGAATATTTATGGGCACGCTCACTCCTGCCAATTCAGGAAAGACGATGCCATGTACCTACAATCCTGTCATCAAAGAACACACATGTACATACATAATATAATATCACAATCAATGATACGGATCGGTCAAACATGTGGATCTCACCGAAGCAAGTAACTACATCTCCGTCGTCTACCCTAACAACATGCAAACAGATACATAAACATGATAACCATACACATGCAGGTATGGGCTAAGTACAAGATAATCGAAACATAAATCGTCACATCCTGATAATAACCATAGCATCATAAACAATAGTCACCATCAACTGAAAGAATAATAGCCCTCATGAAAGTAGCCTAAAATAATCTGGCCAATCAATTGAAACCAATGCTTAAAAGAGTACGGCATCACAAACTAAAAACAAAACATGAGTGGTTATTACAAAAGGAGAGGTAGTGTGGTGCTGAGATATGATTGACCATCGCTTGAAACTTGTCTATATCTATATCTTTCATAACATTAGCAGTATGTAGGGCTTGTTCTAGGATTTCCCTATGTACTATGGATATCTTGAGCAACTCAAATATGGAAATTTTGGCAGAGGTTCGTTGTAGTTGGTCTACCAAGTCATATTTTGCTCCAAGGATAGTGACCACGTGTTTTGCTACTGGTTTAGGAATTGTGACAATAGGAACCTTGGATGTTGACGCTGGTATCAGTTTTGGAGGTCCTTTGATTGTAACCTGTGCTTGGCTCTATGTTATAGCATTTGAATGGGATGAGGCACCTTTAATTGTGATCACATTGATGGATTCAGTTTTAATATCAAGCATATTGATCACATTGTCATGTTTGGAGTAGGTGTAGTTTACCTCATTACCTTTCCCCTTAGATGTTTCTCCTTGATTGTAATTAGGAAAGGGTTTGTTGAATGTTGTATGATTCTCATTGGTAGTATGTCCATCTACTTTGATCTTACCTCCGACGAGGTCTTGGATAACGTGCTTAAGTTTGAGACAATTATTAGTCTTGTGTCCCTTGTTTTTGTGAAAGACACAGTAAGAGTTATCATCCCACCACCTAGGTTTGACCATTGGTTCCCATGGTTTAGAATCAGGAATCATAAGAACTTTGTTGTCCACCAATGTTTTCAAGATAGTCTCAAGAGGCTCCCCCAAAGGAGTGAATGTTCTTTGGGGTTTCGAAGTCCAGGTTTGTTCCTTGTTGTTATCATTGTTTGCTTTGGAGATGGGAGGAGTTACCTTAGTATCTTTGCTTGCTTGCATGCCATTGGCTAGATTAAATGCCTCAGGTTTAGGATTAATGTTTGAGGCATCAACCACTCCGTCATTAACAACATTCTTGTTTTGCTTCCACCATTTAGGCTTGGAGTTGGAGGTGTTGCTTTTACTTTCATTTTGAAGGGTGATCTCTCCCCTTTTGACCATGACTTCCTCAATATGAAGGACATTTTTAATCATCCTATCGAAGCTAGGAGAATCTTGCATTTGTAGAGCATAGATCAATTCAAGCTCTAGATTGTTAACAAAGATTTCCATCTTCTCTATCTCGGGAATGACCCTTAAATACCGTGCAAAAATCTTCCTCCATCTTTGTAGGAAGTGTGTGAATGATTCTCCAGTTTGTTATTTTGTGTTACATAGGTCCATCATAGTGACATCATGTTGAATGTTGTAGGAGTAATGTTGAATGAATCATTGGATCAACTCCTCAAATGTCTTGACCTTAGGGTTTAGTTTCGAGAACCATTCCATGGTATTACCTCCTAAACTTCCTAGAAATAGTCACATGAGGTATGTGGGTTCGTGCATGTACTCAATGCATAGAGCACAAAATTATCTTACATGGTCATGTGGATCAGTTTCTCCTGTGTACTTGTCATACTTTGGCCTTGCCACGTTAGGAGGAAATGGGACCATAGTGATACTATTGTCAAAAGGAAATGGACAAATGGTGTCCAAAGAGTATTTTATTTTGGGTTTCTCCTTCTCTTGTTTGAGGTTGGTGAGCTTCGTTTGCATTAGATTGAGCTGTTTGGTGAGAATAGATATTGGGTTTGGTACCTCCTTTTCTTTGAGATTTTCCACATTATAATCCTTGGGTAACTTGACACCCGTGGATGCTAGATGGAGAAAGTACTTTTCTTTATCGTCACTAATTATCCATTTCAATAGCTTGTGGATCCATTTACTTTATTTGAGTTTTTCATATTCATCTTCAGGGATCTCCTCTTCATTGTCTGATCCAAATGGATTATGTTCAAACTAGGGTCTTTCTTCCTCTTCTGTGCCTTCAGTTTTTTTGCATTTTCCATCATTATAACCCTCAAAAGCCTTACTCCATTTGTTAGTATTGGTATCCATTTGAGGGGAATCTAGATCAAGAAGGGAACTGCGAGAAGTTTCTCCTTGGAAGTGAGGTGTTTTAGGAGGCACTTTCAATCCTTCAGTTGTGTACTTGTTGTGTCTTGTGTTAACCATGAAGTTTGTTTCTCAACTTTGGTAACGTTTCCCAATAGTGCAAGTAAGGATTTCAGATCGTTCAAGTGGGCGTGTCTAGGTAAAAGTAACTGTTTGTTTGTTGGTGGATGTAAATGATTCCAACATCAGAGGATTAGTATGCCCTGATAGTGAGCTGGGAACCAAGTTGTTGATAGAAAATGGGTAGACCACATGTATTGAACTGATCGTGAAAGACTGACTAAGCATGCAAGGTGGACATTTTGAAAGTGTTTGAAAATAACAGCAGGAAGACTAGAAGAGACAACATGAACGAGCTAGAGAGAAAAAAGGGTACCTAAATCAGCTGAGACTTCCTAAGAAAAAAACTCCTAGAAATGCCCACTATCCTGAATGCGAGCTCCCAGATGCAAACCTGTGATGGTACCAGATGCAATCCTAGAATCTGGATGCGACTGTATGCTAACTAAATGTGATCCAATACACCAAATGTGATCCTAAACCCTGAATGTGACTTGATAAATATAGGATGCGATCTTATGATGGTTTTATCAGTTTTGGTCAATTCTGAAAAGTTTTTTTTTGAAGTGTGTGAAGTTGATTGCTTCCAGATTGCATCAACAGGTGTCGTAAGGTGTAAAAAACACTTTTACTCTAGGGTTTGAATTTTTTTGATTGTTTTGAGGAGCTTATCTTTTTAATGACCTTTTGAACACGTCAAACAGTTTTGCATTATTAAGAGGGTGAAACAAACACTCATCTTTCATATTTTCTAGGTGGAGGATGAAAATATTTGCTCATTGACTCAGGCACACACTCAAATGCTAATCAGAATACAACCATCACCAAGCATGCAATGACTCTAGTCATGATACTATATTAGCTAACTCCAAACACAAGTGAGGGCACAATATGACAAGTGTGATTAGTTCGATAAGGCTGACCCTATTACTAACAACCTTCAACTAATATCGACCTATTACCTTCTAACTAGAAAGAGTGTGATTAGTCGCATAAAATCCCTCAGATTATACTGCTAATAAGTGACATATACTACCTAGCATGAAGGATTTTAGTTCAAAAACAAGCTAAAAAGATGATAAAGTATGCATTCTAGTTCTAAGAGTTGAAATGAAAACAATGCAAAAGCATGAAATGAGAGATGAAATATAAGTCTAATGTTAACTCAATAGCATAACAATGTATTTAGGATATGAGGTGAAGGCTTATTTTCTCTCAAAAATGGCTTCTATTTATAGAAGAATGAGAGAGAGAGAGGGGGGACAAGGTGAATTAATGAGTTAAGGGACTCATTAATGGAGGTGTAAGAATCATTAATGCCTTGGGCATTAATAAGGCATGGAGGAGACATAGGATTAAGGCATTTTCATTAATAAGGCATTAATGAAGGCCTTAAAGAAGCATGGGAAGGGTTAAGGGTCCAGCTTGAGAAGGTGGACCTTGAGAAAGGAATCTTGAGATTCCATGACTTCTCAAGTGGGTGGAGTTGTTAATCATTCCTTAATGGAATGTGACAACATTAGGAGGTGGGTTAGGGTAGAATTAGGATTAGGATTAGATTAGCAAGGGTGAATGGGTTGAGAAGGGTTAGAACCCAGGGTAGAAGTGGTTGAGAAGGGTTAGGTTGAGGTTTAGGAGAATATTAATTAAATGAATTAAACTTATTTAATTCATTCAAAAATAGGAATCCTATTATTTAAACAATTTAATTTCCTTTTAATAATTAGGGAGCTATAGCCATTTTAATTAAATTAAATAGGCTAGGGGAATAGGTTATTTTGCAAGTGGGTAATTGACTTAGGGATTTATTTAATTCCTTTATACTTAAATACTATAGCCATGTTTGAATTTGATTTGATTTAGTGATAAAAATCACCTAGGACATCAAATTGATTTGAAGAATTATGCCAAGCAGTAATAGGGTCATTTGGACATAATCAAGGGTATGATCACATTTAGGCCAAATAGGGTCCATAGTTGGAACATACCAAATTCAGGTGGTTACAACTACATAATACTAATACAATATGAAATATATCAATTGTAGCTCATAAATTTCTACCAAACTTGTTTTTCTATAACCAATATAAATGTCTGACTCTCGGTAAGCTCTTCTAGCTTAGATTTGTTTCTTGCATAGTACTTTCTTCATTCTTTATTCCCTTCACTGGATAGATGTAGAAATTTTCAATTCTATCTCTCCCTTTGTTGTAGAATATCTTCTCTGATCTTTTCGCTCCCTTTGGCTTTTCCTCTCCTTGATGGATATCTTTTTTTTTACAGTAATAGATATTTCTCATGTGGATATAATCTATCCCTTAAGTCATCTCATCTTTTCCTTAAGTCATCTCTCCCTTTGGATGATCATGATAGATATTTCATATGGATATACTCTCTCCCTTTGACAACAATGCCAAACTATATCCTTCCTCCTTTTTATAATATAATCCTTGAATTTCCTCTCTATCAACAATACAATAACTCTGGTGATCGATGCAGATAAGTACCTTGATGTGTATTGATGTATCTTTGCAGTCCATCTTTTTGCTTCCATCAACATGAATGATCTTCTGATTATGTATAGGTTGATGCAGCCTCCTAGTCAGCTTAGTGACCAATAGACAAGGGTCAGACCCCTAGTCTCTTTCTTAGGTACTCAAATGTATCTTTAGGAAATGGCTTTGTGAATATGTCTGCTAATTGTTCCTTGGATTGAACATATTCTAGTATCACCTCTTTTTCTTGCACTTGTTCCCTTAAGTAATGATACTTGATAGAAGTATACTTTGTCTTAGCATGCATGATAGGGTTCTTTGATATGTTTATTGCACTGGTATTGTCACAATAGATAATCATTGGTTCAATAATTTTCATATTCATACCTTCCAGTAATTGCTTGATCCATGCAATGTTAGAGCAGTTTGCAGAAACAACCACATATTCTGCTTCTGTAGTAGATTGTGAGATGCATCCTTGCTTCTTACTTATCCATGTGACAATTCTGTCACCCATGAAGAATGCTCCTCCTATTGTTCTCTTTCCGTCATCTAAGTTTCCAACCCAATCAACGTCTGTATAGACTTGAAGCTCAAATTTTCTTTCTCTTTTATACCATAAGCCATAGTCTTTGATATTGTTTAGATATCTCAACATTATTTTGATAGCAGTTATGTGTGATTACTTGGGATTAACAGAGAATCTTGCAACTATTCCAACTACATGTGCTATGTCTGGTCTAGTATGAACAACATACATGAGTTTTCCAATCATAAATATATATAGGGTCTAATTTACCTTGGTTAACTTGTCTTCCTTTGTCAGCTTGCATCTAGTTTCCATAGGTGTTCCAACTGGCTTGGAAACTTCCATCTTGAATATCTTTACCACTTCCTTGATGTATTTAGATTGTGTGATATAGATGCCTGCATTCTGTTGAAGAATATGTAGACCACGAAAGAATTTGATCTCCCCAAACATTGACATCTCAAACTTTTTTCTCATTTCATTAGCAAATGATTTGCATAAGATATCATTACCACAAATATGATATCATCAATAAATATTTCAGAAATCAAAATATTATCATCAGTACCTTCTTTTAAATATAGATTACTATTTTCACTTGTTCTTACAAATCCAATACTTATGAGATAGGAGTGAAGTCTTTCATACCATGCTCTAGGTGCTTGTTTCAATCCATACAAGTTTTTATGTAGTCTACAAACCATGTTTCTCTTGTTAGGATCAACAAACCCTTCTGGTTGTTCAATGTATACTTCTTCCTCTAGTATTCCATCTAGGAATGCAGATTTGACATCCATTTGGTATATCTTGAATCCTTTGAATGCAGCACAAGAAAGTAGAATTCTGAATCCTTCTATTCTAGCAGTGGGTGAAAAGGTTTCTCCATAGTCAATACCTTCTTCTTGTGCATACCCCTTGCATACTAATATTTCTTTGTTCCTTGTGACTTCTCCATTCTCATTCATCTTATTTCTGAATATCCATTTGGTACCAATGACATTCTATTCATCCAGTCTAGGTACTAATGTCCATGTTCTATTCTTCTCAATATTTTCTATCTCTTCATTCATAACACTAACCCATTCTTCATTTTCAAGTGCAGTATTAATATATTAAGGCTCAAAATCACAAATTAAACATCTAGTGTTCAATGACTTACTTCTTGTCCTCATTCCAACCCCTTTGTCTTCTATAATCTAGTTCTGTGGATGGTGTCTTATGACATAGTTAGAAAGTTCTAGTTCAACTCTTTTTTCATCATTTTGATCATCATCTTGACCTTCATTTTGATCTCCATCGCTCGGGCCATCATTTTGAGAAATTTCTTGATTTTTGGTGTTTGCAGCCTGATGCTCGGATACATTGTTCTATTGCTCAGGAGCGATACACTGTTGCTCTGGCAGAGTGTCAGGTTCTTCACTGTAGACAAACCTATTGTAGTATTTCAGTTCTTTTCTACTTTTCTCATCATTTTTCTTTGCAAATTCATCTACTCTGACATTTGCACTCTCAATTATTTTGTTAGAGGATTTGTTAAGACATTTATAAGCCTTGATTTTGGTAGAATACCCTAAAAATATTGCTTCTTCACCTTTGGAGTCAAGCTTTCCATTTATATCATCTTTCAAAATATAACATTGACTTCCAAAAATTTTGAAGTAACTTACATTGGGTGTATGTCCATACCATAGCTCATAAGGTGTCTTATTGGTGTCTTTCTTCAACTAAAATCTATTAAATGTGTAGACAATAGTACTAACAGCTTCCCTCTGGAATGTTTGAGTGATGCCTTTCTCAATCATCAGTGTTATGGCACAATAAAAAATGGATATGTTCCTTCTTTCAGCAATCCCATTTTTTTGTGGTGTTCTTGGTGCAAAAACTATCTTTGAATTCCATGCTCATTAAAAAAGTTAGTGAATTGATCAGAAATAAATGCGCCTCCTATATTTGATCTTAATCATTTTAGCTCCTTACCACTTTGTTTTTATACAATATCTTTATACGATTTAAACATCTTGAATGCTTCTGATTTCTCCTTTAAGAACATAACAGTCATCATTCTAGAATAATCATCTACAAATAGAATGAAGTATCTATCACCATAGTAACTCTTAGTTCTCATGGGCTCACATAGGTTAGTGTGGACTAATTTTAGACTGACATTAGATGTGTATGTTTTTCTCTTGAAACTAGACTTTCTCATTATACCTTTTTGACAATTCTTACACATGACATGGTTAGGCTTTGACATGCTCGGTAAGCCTCTTACTTTCCTTTTATTGCTTATCCTAATAATGTTGTCAAAATTCACATGAAATAACCTTTTATGCCACAACCATATGTGTTTATTTCTATCCATTAAAGAAGTGGTGTTTATATCATCAAGACATAATAGGTTACCTTTTGTCTATTCACCAATTCCGATCAACCTTCTTGATTCATTAAAGATCTTTGCCTTTTTGTTCTCAAATGAAACTCGGTGACCTGTGTTATTCAGCTGTGAAAAAATCAATAGATTATAGTTAAGTCCTTTTACCTAGTATGCATTTTCACATCTGATCAGATTATTCAACATTATGGTTCCTTTACCTTCAACCAGACAAGGTGAGTCATTACCCATTGTTGATGTTTATAGCTTCACTCAGATAAAATGATGATAATAATAATAGATAATTTTGAGATATATATATATATATATATATATATATATAATAATAATAAGGAATATTGATTATTATTATTATTAATATCTATTACATATATATATTATTATTATTATTATTTTTATTACATATTGATATAATATAATAATGATAATAATTATCATTATTATTATGATTTAATAATGATAATGATTATCATTAATTATATTATGATCTATTAAATCAAATGATATACATAATAAACCATCATCGAACGATTACCTTATATGATCGACGGTATACAATGGAAACATGGTTTATACATAACTCAGCGCATATTAATGGCAGCGCATAATAGACATAGTCTCTTCGCATATTATAATGGCAGCGCATAATAAACATAGTCTCTACGCATATTATAATGTCAGCACATAATAAATACTCTCTGTGCATATTATAATAAGTGACGTTAGAGTTTGTAACAATCGCTTATTGTTATCGTTGTGCATATTAAGGATAGTCACACCTATGATTGGTGTGATTCCTTGAGGAGTCACGTCCATCATAGATGTGACCCTTCTCCATTTTTCTCTTATATATAACACTGAGTTATCATCAATTAAAAAGAACATACAATAGATACACAGTGAATATATTTAGTGACATCTCATTTCAATGAGATACGGTGAACAGACTTTTATACGCAGCAGTAGATTGATAATCTTTGTCGATGTTAAATATTGATAGTTGCTCATCAATATATTCATACAACAATATACATACAAGACAAGTCTCATTCAGGCAATTAGCATATTATTGATATTAATATATTTATATATATTTGTTATTATATATATATATATCTATATATTGAGATTATACATATATATATTGGATTTTGAAAAGAAAATTAAAAGATATAAATCTGATCTAAAATTTAACATGGTATCAGAGCCAGGTTCCTTTGTCAAAGCCTAAACTGCTTGAAGGAAGATCAAACCAGATTGAAGGAAGATCTAGATCAGATTTTTTGGAAATTTTGTATTGACAGAATGGAAAATGGATTAAGACTCAAAGACAGACTTGAAGGTGCCTCCGATTTTGAATCATGGAAACTTCGATTGATGTTGGTATTAAGGAAGAATGAGCTTAAGACAACAATGGAAAATCCTCATAAACCTAATGCAAATTGATGAGCAGAGTTAATAGGAAAAACCTTAGACAAGGAGTAAGTGCTCGCTCTCCAAATTTGATCAACTGCATTCAGAAGAGTATAAAGGAATCATGAAAACCAGAAGAGTAGACGCCTTATGATTGAGAGGGAGTTCACTGAACACTTCTGATGTAAAGTTGACATGATTATTGATTATTATACTAATGTTATTTTATAACTATATGGGCCCTATGAAAATCATAAGGAAGTGACGACCTCCAAATGATTATCACTTGTATTCGGTAAAGTTATTGTAAGGTGATGATCTTACAATAACTTTGTATTGTGGATAGAATCGCCGATTGAGGAAATCCACACAATGAAGCTCATGAGTTGTGGATAGAATCACCGATAGAGGCAATCCGCATAGGAGCTTGTGGATAGAATCGCCGATTGAGGCAATCCACACAATGAAGCTCATGAGTTGTGGATAGAATCCCCGATAGAGGAAATCCGCACAGGAGCTTGTGGATAGAATCGATGATAGAGGCAATCCACACCTTAGCTCGTGAGTTTGTGGATCAAATTGTTGATAGAGGCAATCCACACAAGAGCTAGTGGATAGAATCGCCGATTGAGGCAATCCACACCCTGAAGCTCGTGAGTTTGTGGATCGAATCACCGATAGAGGCAATCCACGTGAGAGCTTGTGGATCGAATCGCCAATTGAGGCAATCCACACACTGAAGCTCGTGAGTTTGTGGATAGAATCGCCGATAGAGGCAATCCACACGAGAGCTTGTGGATTGAATCGCCGATTGAGGCAATCCACACAATGAAACTCGTGAGGTTGTGGATAGAATCGCTGATAGAGGCAATCCACCTAAGAACTTGTGGATAGAATTGACAATGTAGGCAATCCACATATTGGGAACATATTTTACATTTTGAGATTTGATCTCTGATGAACTAAGTTTCACAATTTATTGTGATGTGCATTTTATCTTCCCTAGCTAAGAGGGAGTGTTGATGTTTATAATTTCACTCAGATAAAATGATGATAATAATAATAGATAATTTTGAGATATATATATAGATATAATAATAAGGAATATTGATTATTATTATTATTAATATCTATTACATATATATATATATATATTATTATTTTTATTACATATTGATGTAATATAATAATGATAATAATTATCATTATTATTATGATTTAATAATGATAATGATTATCATTAATTATATTCTGATCTATTAAATCAAATGATATATATAATAAACCATCATCGACCGATTACCTTATATGATCGACGGTATACAATGGAAACATGGTTTATACATAACTCAGCGCATATTAATGGCAGCACATAATAAACATAGTCTCTGCGCATATTATAATGGCAGCACATAATAAACATAGTCTCTGTGCATATTATAATGTTAGCACATAATAAATACTCTCTGTGCATATTATAATAAGTGATGTTAGAGTTTGTAACAACCGCTTATTGTTATCACTGTGCATATTAAGGATAGTCACACCTATGATTGGCGTGACTCCTTGAGGAGTCACGTCCATCATAGATGTGACCCTTCTCCATTTTTCTCTTATATATATAACACTGAGTTATCATCAATTAAAAAGAACATACAATAGATACACAGTGAATATATTTAGTGACATCTCATTTCAATGAGATACAGTGAACAAACTTTTATATGCAGCAGTAGATTGATAATCTCTGTCGATGTTAAATATTGATAGTTGCTCATCAATATATTCATACAACAATATAGATACAAGACAAGTCTCATTCAGGCAATTAGCATATTATTGATATTAATATATTTATGTATATATTTGTTATTATATTAATAATAAATAAATAAATAAATAAATAAATATATATATATATATTGATTAAATATATATTATATATATTGAGATTATACATATATATATTGGATTTTGAAAAGAAAATTAAAAGACATAAATCTGATCTAAAATTTAACACCCATTCTTACTGATCCACCATTATAATATTCAAAAGTTTCAAAATTTTCCTTATCTCTAGTCATGTGGTGAGTACAACCACTATCAATAATCTAGACATCATTTTTAATAACCTTAGATATGAGTACAGTCTCAACATACCTTTCCTCTTCGTTTGAATCATCCTTCACAGAAAAAATACCAACTCAATATCTTCATT
The DNA here is from genome assembly GCA_018584345.1 of Thuja plicata. Classification (NCBI taxonomy): domain Eukaryota; kingdom Viridiplantae; phylum Streptophyta; class Pinopsida; order Cupressales; family Cupressaceae; genus Thuja; species Thuja plicata. Next base: position 3,218,514 of record MU224600.1, read on the forward strand.
AGATTTGGTGTCAGTATTCTCAACTTTGTTCTCAGACAGGTAACAAGCTTTCTTTCCTTTGTCCTTTTAGTGTCGGTTGCCTCTTTTATCAGATTGTTGGTTGCTTCAATAATCTCTATCATCACTTTTGTCAAACTTATTTTCATATGATTTGTCACTATTTCTGTCTTCTTTTCTTTTGTTAGGACATCTATCAACAAAGTGTCCAATCTCTTTACAATTAAAACATACCAATGTTAATTTACCTTTGTATCTACATTTGCCTCTCTACAATATTCTAGCCATTAGTGCTTCAATCTCATCAATTTCTTGGTCATCACTATCACTTTCACTATCATTTCTCATAGTCTGTTTATGACTTGATTTACTTATTTTCAAAGAAGATTTGAATGCAGATTCAATAGATGGTAAGATACTGTTGTCAAAGTTATTCATCTCAAATGAAATAATTCTACCAACCAAACTATCTAAAGTGACATTGTTATTTGCTACTGCTCTCATTTCTTGTATAACAAATACTCTAATAGCATAAAAAAGTAGTAAGGTTCTTAGGATTTTACTTACCACTGTTTCTTCTTCAAGTACACCTCCTAATCCTCAGATAGCATTGCCTACCTTTTTGATTCTACAACTATACTAAGTGACATTTTCTCCTTCTTTAATTCTTAGGTCATCAAACCTTCCTCTTAGGATTTCTTCCTTATCTCTTAGCACATTGTCATCTCCTCCCACATTTTATTTACAGAGGTGCATGTTTTGACATATTCAAATTCAACATTGGAGAGTGAGGAAGAAAGTTATATCATCATATAATTATGCTCATGCTTTTCTCTCAATTGATCAAGTGTGTGTGGTCTAGTAGGAAACACATATTCAGTATCTAGGTATTGAGTAACAAAATTTCCAATACCTGATAGGTGGAGTCTTATCCTTCTTTGCCATGATGTAAAGTTGTCTTTGTTCAACTTAGGCACATCCATTTTTCTCATCTTATGATCTTTAGCTTAGGTCTTGAAACCTTCCTTCTAAGAACACAAATCTCTGATACAAATTGTTAGAATAACTGAGAGGGGGGCAGGGGGGGTGAATCAGTGGCCTAAAAAATCAATCCAATAAATCAACTCAAAAAAATTTATACCATAAAGATAAACCTCTAGTTATCTTCAGTCCTACAATATGCATGCCTTTAAATAATCTTATCAAATAACTACTTCTCAAAGTTCATTGTTAATCCTTTTTCTTAAGCTTTACCAAATAGCAATCTAGTCTTTACCAAAATACAGTAAATAAATTAGTGTTTAAAGCGATCAATCCTATTTTAGTAATGTGTAAAGCAAAACATCAAAATAATGAATCATACACATTTGACACATGGATTTTTAACGTGGAAACCCTGTTAGGGGAAAAACCACTTGGGACCGGTAACCCAAAATTTTCACTCTTCTGAAGTGAACTCGATGAAGAGCCAACCCTGTTAAAGGTTACAAACACACTGTTAAGTGTGACCTTGTTAGAGGATTTAAATATAATATTTTGTCACTTGATATTTGGCATTTGACTATGCTATCTTCATAGAAACTTTTTTGATACTCCTTGGGATGTATCTCAATATATAAAGGATAGTTAAATCCCACTCTGTTAAGAGATTTTATGAAATTTTCTAAATCAATGGTTAAACTAAATCAGTATATGATCTGTTCATAAATACAACTTAATCTTGCAGATGTTCAAATCTTTGTAAGCTCACAATACCTTTTTGATCAATTTTTATTTTCTATTCCCTTTCTCCACTTCTTTCTGCTCGGTGAATGATGTTGCTTCTCTGTTGCTCGGTGTCCAAAAAAATATTAGCTTTGTTCTTCAGCTTGTTTAATCAGTTTTGTATGAAGGCTTCTTATCTTCACCATTATTCTCTTCAATATCCTCTTCTAGTTTCCCTCAATTCATAATGAATTATCTTGTCTCTCTTATAGACATGATTTCACCATTTCTAAGTCCCTTTTCTTTCTTGTTCTTGACATGATCCGCAAATGTCACCATTCTTTCTTTAAAGCTTGATTTAGTTTTATCCCATAGATTTATTTTTGATAACTAGAATAAAAATGTCTTTAAAACTCTAGGTTATCTCTAGCTTTTAACTGGTCGATGAAAGCAATGTAATCAATTAGTTAACTCTATATTTATCTCCTGCCAGCTAAGTCTTTTTTCATTTCTAAACTTCAGCTCTGATCGGTGTTTAACTCCTTGTTTTCTTGGTCTTGACTTCAATTGTCCTCTAGCATTTCTATCTGTCGGGTTTGTCTGTCTATCAGGAAACACTGTGACTTTCACTTCTTCTTAGGTATCACTTTGGTTCTGTTTGATAATGCTTTCTCAGGTATCTTTCTCAGGTATCACTGTGACTTTTCTTGGGGTTCTCTATCTATAGGTGTGCACTGTCCGTCGGTGTTTGTTGTCACTTGGTGTATACTAAAAATTTATGCATTACTGACAACATAACCTTTATCTCTTTGGTTCTTTGAAGTATTTGACAATATGTATATGACCAATCAGATTATATCAAGTTGACATCAATGACAATACAATACATTAACTGATTTAATGTCTTGCATTAACTTTATGTAGCTTGGTGATCATCAACTTAACATCTTAAAAAAATCAATCAGTTATAGTTCATCAAATCTGTCCCTTTCTGCTTTCTCTTTAAGCTTATCAAAAATTTTCAATAGCTCCTTAGGGCTCATCTGAGTAATATCAATAATTGTTTGTATTTCTTCATATTCACTTTCTTCTTCATCTTTTCCTCAAAACTATTTGAACTCTTTATTTTTCCCTTCTTCACCGTGCTACCTTATCTGATTAGATTTAGTTTCCTCTTCAATGAAAGTATATCATCATCATCATCATCCTTTTGTTCAGTCTTTTCCTCAACAATATGCTCTTTTGGTATTTCAACATTAGTTTGAGTATAAATGTTCTGTATCTTCTCTGGGATATTAGAGACAACATAGTCTATGACATCATTGATCTCTTCATTTGTTATCTCTTGTGATTTTATTTCCTCTTCTACCAATTTGTCTTTAGCATCAGTCTCAAAATTTACAAACTTTTTCAATAAATCCACTGTCTCATCTCTTACCGATTGTGATTCTCTAATGAGAATTATTATAAATTTGTTCCTTGTCTTAACTTCTTCTCTCATTGCTTCAACCGTCAACTTTATCTTTTTTGTAGACAATTCAGGTTGTAAAAGTGCAAGTTCTTGTTCCATCATTACTTTGTCAATATTCAAAGCTTCTCTCCATCCTTTTTCAACTACCTTGAACATTTTCCTTAGGTACATCCTTGTATATTTCACTTGGTGCTTTGTAAAACTATGTAGACTTTCTACAACTGCATCTTCTATCTTTCTTTACTCTTCATTGTCAAATTTATCAAAGTGAGTCCAAACTTATGTTATTCTTCCACATTCCTAAATATCTTTAACAATGTTGTCAAGAATAATAGTATTGTCAATTTTTTTAGTTTCCTCAGTAGGTTTTCCTACTATAGTAGACTTCTTCCGAATAAATCTCAATTCCTTTTGTTCCTTTTCATACTTAGTTTCAACCTTTTCTTTTTCAACCTTTTCCTTATCTCCTTTCTTATTCTTTGACTCTTTATAGTCTGATATAATTACTTTATTTCTTCTGTAAGTTTCTAAATAGTCTCAGGTGACTCCTTTTCTGGCTTAGTCTTAATAGGAGTAGTAGAAGTAGAAGTAGTTTGATTTAGTACTAAACTCGTAGTGACTCTCTGGGGTGTAATACCCTCAACTTCAACTTTAGTATCCTTGAATTCTATAGTAGACGTGCCTTCTTTCTAACTCTCCATTTTCTTTCTAAGTTTTATCATTATTTTTTGTGTTATGCCACTAATTTTGGCTATATTTTCAACTTGTTTCCTGATCTTTCTTTGGATAACTGGTGCTCTCAATCCACTATGAATTATCAATGATGACTCTTCATAAGTTCCAAACCTAGGTGTTGAAGTATCAATTGGTTTTGACAATAGAACATCAACATGAATAGTGACTATATTAGCATCAACTTCATAAACCATAGCTGGTATCCAACATGTTCTAGGTTGCACTTTTTGCAACATACAGGTATCTGTATGTACTATAAAAAATATATCATCTTTATAATTCTCAAAAATACCCGTAGGATTCTCTCTCTTAAGTTAATTTTCCCTTGAAAATCTTTAAAGTAACCCCACATAACCAAATTGAAATTGTTTCCTAAAGTCCTTATACATTGCTTAATCTGCATTACTGCTGGTCTATCCTATGACCATGTAATAAAACCTATTCCAAGGAAATGATTTTGTAGGTAAAAGAGCATACATACTAGGAGTGATCCATATTTGAATGAATGCTTCTTATCTTTCCTGATCTTGTCCATGTTCACAAAGAATTGACTCCTCAACATCTCAAAATGAACATATTTTGCATCTTCCTTCACCATTTTGTATGCATCATGAATAGATCCACCAGGTACACTATGAAACCGACTAGACTGGTATACTCTATATCCTATTACCATTAAGGAGAATCTCACTTCCTTGTTAATTATATCCTTGATAGTCATGGTTTGGTGATCCTGTTTGGATTTGGTCAAGCGAGTAACCAAATTTGCAGCAATAGTTCATAGAGTTGGTGTCACCGGTCGCACAAAATCCAATAAATTTATTGACTAACTCCTTTGTAATCTTGTGTGGCTTTTCCTACCAAATGAATTGATCATGGAATTTTCTCAATACATATCATATCCATTCTAGATGAAAATCATCAGATATCTCAGCCTCATAAGTGAAACCTTTATGTACCAAATGCATATGCTTGTCTTTCAACTTCACATCATTACTCAAATTAAGTAATTCATTATATATATCATCAACTCCAAGTTCTTCCAAGTTGTAGTGTATTAATGGATGAATGTCTTCAGTCAACAATACACCATAGGGTATCAAAGATAGGACACCCATTGGATCATTCTCATTTGACTTCATTAGGTGTAACTTGAACACTGGTCTTGGCTAATAAATGATGTTGACCAAAACTAGAGTATCCATATTATCAATAATTAACAATAATTCCTATAAATATCTTTGCAATACAAGCTATAACCTCGACTTTGCCAATTAGTTTTCTTTGACAATCGATAGAATTTCTTGCTTGAAATCTAAGTTCATAAACACAAATAACTCATGCTATGGAATGTAATTAAATTTTCTTCAGTAAAATTCCTTAGAATGTAAAGTGATAAATGAGTTTACTTTCTCATCTTTATAATGTTTGAGAATGTATTCGTTAGACACAATAGTCAAATAGTACTTTCCATGACCACAACGGTTACAATATAATAATTGTTATATGCACATAAACAATTTATCTTCACTAACCATCATTAACTCACAAATAGACATCTCAAAATGCATATGAATCTTACTTCTCATGAATTTAGGGGATCGGTAAATGATTTGACTATAAGTGCCCCCCTAAGAAAATAATGTGCTTAGTTCACTGATGGATTCTCCACATCTACTAGACTTGTGGGATTCTCAGTTAAATAAGAATAATTCAATTCTCCTTTCCTCACCCATGTCTTCTTCATGTCATTTCTTACTTCATTAGCATTAACAATTTCCTTTATTTTAGCATTTTCATCATTGTTCACCGGTTGACCTCTACTATACTTTCTTTCTCTAAATGACCTAGCATGATGACCAACCTTGTTACAGACATAAAAGACCATACTTTTTGGATTCCAGGGTCCAAGATTTCCTCTGAATGACCTTAATCTACAATTCACATCCACATGTCCATATTTGTGAAAATTAGAACAAGTAACATCTGACCGGTTACCTTGATTGATAGGTCTCTGACTATTGTAATCATATGACCACTGGTTTTTTATTCTTTCCCTGCACTTATTAGATCTATATCCAAACTTATTGCAATATTAAAAAATACATGGAATTCATTTGATCTAGCATTATAGTTATCAGTTCTACCATAGGAGTTTTCTGATCTAGCAATAGAACCTCTAGGTCTAACATTTGGATGAATAGGTTTAAAACAACATACATTAGCAATATGACCTTCCTTATGAAAATTAAAACATACCAGTTTATACCTTCTCTTGTCAATGTTATTATTAACCTTGGGTGTTTCTTTTCTTCTTTCATTGATTTCCTTAGTGCCAGAAGATTCACCCGCTTCAAAGTTTGAAAAACCTAAACCTTGTTTCTCTCCATTCATCCTTTGTCTTCCAAGTTGTTTATCAAGTTTAGCAGAACTCTTTCTGAATTTATCTAGTAGATTGTTTGTAGATTTCAATTCTTCTTTTATCTTTTCATTCTCTTTTCTTATTCCCTCATTCTCTCTTTCAATATAAATTTTTTCTTCATTTGTATCATGTAGGCATTCCTGCAATATAGAAACCTCTTTCTCTAATCTGAATAGTTACTCCAACTTTTCTGTTAGGGTTTCAAATTTAAATTTTAGGGAATCTCCAGCAATTTTCTTGACATCCTCAAAAACTTTGCTTCTTTCAAGTTCTTCAACCATCCTGATAGATTCAATTTCAAGATCTCTTTTTAGATTCGCCACTTCTCTTTTGAGTCCATTATTTTTATCCATTAGATCTGCAAGTTCTTCCTTAGATTCTTCAGACAAACTACCCTCAGATAGTTGTTAAATGTAGTCTTGAATTTTAATAAATTGCTCAACAAGACCTCTTCTCTTAGCAAGGGAATGCCTTATCTTTTCCTTTAGTTCATTGATAACTTTTCTTGCATCCTCAAGTTTCTTTTCATACTTGTATCTATCAATGTTGAATTATAGGGATCTTTTTCTCAAGCAGTTTAGATTAATATTAGGAGGACTAAGCATCTGATACCAATTGTTGGAAATATTATGACTGAGGGGGGGGGGGGGGGGGGGAATCGGNTGAATCGGTACAAACATGTAATGAAAAAATTCAACCACCGATATGAATATATACACTATTGACTTCCAAACCATAAAGCATATAACTGAAGTAAACAAATAATAATAACCAATACTCAAACATCCACAACCTCAACACACATAACACAAATATTTTATTGTGGAAACTATTGTAAAAGGGAAAAAAAATATGGTGGGGATGACACCCACAAGCCCAATACTATAGTAAATGAGTTTTCCCTTTTAGGAGCTACAAATACCCTTTCTAAGGGTTCACCCTATTAGGAGTGATTAGTAAACTATTAGGACTACAATAAGATCAGTTATTATCTACCTTGCTAGAGGATTCAAAACATCAATAAAGAAGCTACCCTGTTAAAGGATTTACAAATAAGAACCTGTTAAAGTTCACCCTGTCAAGGGAGTTAACCTACTACAACTATTAGGGAACACCAAGATATGTTGATCTTTATAAAGGAACTAATTTCCTATCAGATGATTTCTTCTTCTTTCCTTCTTCACCCTATACTGATCTGTGCTCCTTCAATTCATGATCGTCCAATATGAAAATATGATCACAACCCTAAATCAAACCATTTAGTGCTCCTTATATAGACTTTTAATAGGTCACACAAGACCTAGAAATTTCTACCATAGTCGGCTCAAAATATTAGCTAACCCCCTCAAAATTAGCATCAACAACATCAAATATATCATCCTAAAATGTATTACCAATATTAAAATTAATATGTCAGCCTCAGATTCACCGCCTTAATCAAATTAATATGAAACTTTGATCGATGATTAGATAGGTAAACTTCCTTCTCACTCAAAACATAATTCATTCAAAACTTGAGATAAACTGTTGCAGTTGGAATGAGGCATTCCACATACCATATACATACTATATCTCTAATTGCAACATCTGAATCTTTCCTCAACTCAACCGCTACCACAATCTGGATTTGATACTATTCTTCCTGAACACTAGCCAACATACATAGTTGATCTTCCCTTTATCGATCATGTACAAATCTTACCGATCACTAAAATCATGATAACTGAATACATTGCCATCAATACAAGCAATTATGCATCCAATCATGCCCACATTGCATAACTCCTCCAAAATTATCATAATGCCAACATTTTCCATATCTACTTCTAAAATTTGTTTGTCAATTCTTTGTTAGATAACTGAGAGGGGGGGGGGGGGGGGGGGGTGAATCAGTGGCCTAAAAAATATTTGAATATATCAACCACACAACTTTATATCTTAAATATAAACCTCAAGTTATCTTTAGTCCCACAAGATGTATGCCCTGAAATAATCTTACCAAATAACTACGACTCATAGTTCACTGTTAAACCTTATTCTTAAGCTTTACCAATTAGCAGTCTATCATTTACTGAAATACAGTAAATAACTTAGTGTTTACCGATCAATCCTATTTTAGTAATGTATAAAGCAAAACATTAAAGCAATGACTCATAAACACATTTAACACATGGATTTTTAATGTGGGAACCCTGTTAAGGGAAAAACCACTTGGGATCAGTAACCCAAAATTTTCACTCTTCTAAAGTGAGCTCGGTGAAGAGCCAACCCTGTTAAAGGTTACAAACATATTGTTAAGTATGACCTTGTTAGAGGATTTATCACTGACAGTTAATCACTTGATATATGGAATTTCACTATGATATCTTCATGAATTAACCTTTTGATACTCCTTGGGATGTATCTCAATATATAAAGGATTGTTAGATCCTGCTCGGTTAAGAGACTTTCTAATCCAATGGTTAAACTGAAACAATATATGATCTGTTCATATAAACAACTTAATCTTGCAGATGTTCAGATCTATTGTAATCTCATAATACCTTTCTGATCAATGTTTTCTTTCAATACCTTTTCTCCACTTATTTATGCTCAATGATGCTCTACTTCTCTGTTGCTCAGTGTCCACATAAATATTAGCTTTGGTCTTCAGCTTGTTTGATCAGGACTGTATGAAGTCTTCCTTCACCAGTATTCTCTTTAGTATCCTCTTCTCTATTCAATCCCCTCATTCATAATGAATTAGCTTGTCTCTTTATAGACATGATTTCACCATTTCTAAGTCCTTGACTTTCTTGTTCTTAGCATGATCCACAATTCTTGCCTTTCTTTCTTTAAAGCTTTAGTTCAGTTTTATCTCGTAGATTTCTCTTTGACAACTGGAATAAAATAACTTTAAAACTTTAGCTTATCTCTGGCTTTTAACTTGTCGATGAAAACAATGTTATCAACCAGTTGTAAAGGGGTGAAATTTTTTTATTGTTGATTGATTAGGGGTGTTATATTTTCATAACCTTTACATTTAATTGTTGTTTTGAATGTGATTTTTTTGTGATTAAGCATATAGGGGGAAGGAAGATAAGATATTCCTCTTTTATCCCCAAATGCACAAATGAAAGATCCAAATTGATTAACCCTAAAGAAGGATCAATGCACAAATGAATCAACAATTTGGAAATGAGAGTAAGGAAGAAGATCTTAAATTCTATTTTATGTTTAAGGAGATATGATATATAATATTAATTGAAAATAATGAGAGGAAGTACTAATCTTAAAGAGTTTTAGATCTGAAGAATGCTATTTTCTGAGGTCTATACTTTGTTTCTGGAAAATATGAAGTATGATCCGGAACTGAAATGCAGAGATGAAAAAAACCCATAAATATTTTTCCAATCCAACACCATCTTAAGAAAAAGGTAGACCTTGACCCACTAATCTCACCCTTGACCCAATAATCTTGACCCTGACCTATACAGGTCTGACATAAAATCTATTCATGGATCCTAATAGTTCGCTGAAAAGGGTATCCAGATCTGAGTTGAAATCTTCAATCCTGAACCTGTACCTATGAGAAAAATAGATTTATTTGTTGGGGGTGATTTGCCTTAGTCAAACCCCGATTTAGGAATTAACCTTGAAATAAATAAAGTATAGAATGCTAGCAAGTAGTAGAATTGAATCTAATAATGAAGCTATGATATTGAATAGATATGCAATTATAGCAAGTATGTAAATATGAAAGCTTCGACTCAATAGAAACCATAAACCTCCATGATTTTATGCTTGGACTCCACCTTGAAGAGAATGAATGAGTGTTGAGGATGTACAAAGGATCTTGAAGGAAGATCACACCACCATGATGGCTAGATCTAGGGTTTGAATGATGAATCTTGAATGTTTGAACCTAATCCCTTCAAAGGCTTGAAATCTTGAATCCTTGATCTTCAATGGA